>CM062819.1:1418186375-1418410820 GCA_031772625.1 Pinus tabuliformis | reverse complement strand
TCCCTAAAGAAACCCTCCTTAACCATGTGGTAACTTTAAAAAATATTGAGTTCTCTCCCAAGGGAGATGTGTGCAATTCCAGAAGAATCATTTGTTTGAGTTGGTAATTATTACAGAGGTATAAGTGATATTTGTACCATAACTAATCATTTTTCTAGCTAAATGTATCATATGTATTGGGATCTTGCTACAAATTTTCAATGAGTTCACACACTACTTCACTATTCCTCCATTCATCCCTTACTTCATTTATCCAATCTGGTTGGATAATAGAAATGGCACAAATAAATGCTTCAACATCCTCATCCTTTCTCAAGAGTGCATCTGCAACAACATTTTGCTTCTGTTTTTTATAGATGATTTCAAAGACATAACCCAACATCTTTGTGACCCATTTTTGCTGCTCTTCTGAAGATCTTCTCAAGGGTAAGTATCATAAGTAAAGAACACCTTTCAAAGTACACCTCTTAGTTGAGTTTGTAGGACTGCTTGTCATTGTCATATTATCTTGTCTTCAGTAACATGTATGAGTGCGAACACAAATAAGTCATTTCATGTATTTACTCTACATGTCTTGCTTCCTTTTTGCTTGTTTGACCAACTGTCGTCATCAATATGTTGATCGCTATGTCATGATTGCAACCATCTTCTGGTGATGTTGAAGGTTTTTCTTTGTGTGTATGCGTTGTCTTCACTATGTAAACATCTATCGCACTCACACACAATTTTGTAAGCATTGTCATGCAAGTGTCGTCACGATCATCCGAAGATTTATCCTGTAGTTAGTCACACTCAGCATATGTTGTCTCGTGGTTTGAGGTGTCCTGTCGTCGAGTCATGTTGGGTGCATGTTCACAAGGTCATGTATACTCGAGTTCACTCGCTCACACACTTAGCCTTTTTTCCTGAAAAAACTATCGACCAGACCACTCTCCATCAACTAGACCTCCAATGAGTTTCACTGCGAAGTTTTGACTCTTAGTGACCAAGCACTGTTGCCAGAATTGTGCAGAGATTGAAGCTCCCCTCCAGGAAGTCTGCACTGTGAAATCTTGGAATCAACCTAGTTTATTGTCTCACAGAACAACACAAAAGTTTCCCAAGAAGCTATCTCAGTCTGTGCTTCCCACAAGCCTATCCATCAAGCCTCCTACTATTCAACCAAAGAATTTGACTTGGGCAGTGACCATGGGCTGCACTCATCCAAAAAATTACATAGAAGCTACCAGCCTGCCTACTTGCACTGCCTGAATAAATTGCGCAGACAAGAGGGACAGATACCTACTTCCTGTCACTACACTATGTCTGGAAATTGTGTAGTTTTGTTAGTCAGTCACCCTATTGGCCTGCTTTTCACTCCTCCTGAAAATAGTAGAATTTTCTTGGACATTCCATTTGCTGCCCGACAAACTGCTCAGTCTAGAAACTACGCATACATGTCCTACATGACTTCCTCCCAGATATGTGCAGTTCTAACAAGAAAGCTCCTGCTAGTGCCTCCTATTGCCCGCACTGCCTTCCTCGGATAAATTGCACAGTTCTGCTTCCAAACTAAACTAGATCCAACAGATGTCACTGTTGTCCCAGATTGCTCAATCCAACCTCTCAGTGACCTCTACAAAAATTTTCCCGACAGTTACCCAGAGCCTCGCATCCCGTTGTGAAATGTGCTTTGCGCAGTTTTAGAGCCTTGTCCTATCTCCCGGTCACCTGCACCCGAGAAAGAAAGACAATGCATCATGGTAGACTAGGGAATTTATTGATTTGATGTTATCTCATCATGAGTGATTGCAAAAACAAGTACATGGATGAAACATGGTGCGACGAAGAACAAAAATGAACAGGGAGCGCATGCTAGAAGACTCACTCGTGGTTGGACGAGCACACGAAGCACACTAAGTAGAAATTGAAGGAGACATGTGCACATGCATGAACCATCAAGAGAACACCAAGACCATTGAATACTTCACTCACTTTTTCATGTGGAGGCAACTGAGCCATCATACCGGATGGGACTCCCACACCAATTGTTGTGAGGTCTAGTCAGTACTTCATACTGGGCAATCCCCTAAATGGGTGCAGGTCCAACACCGTCAACATTTTTGACGCTAGAAGGAGGGTTAGATGATAAGTTGATTCCTCACATATGTTTTGAATCTTCACATACTTATCATGAATAACCACATAATTCTTCCTTTGAAGTGTATGTCTTATGGATGTGACTTTGAAACCTCATAGGAGCTATGGAATTCCTTGTCACAACTCACATATGAAGGGCAAGGCAAAATGGCATGGTGTGAACCCAGAATGGCCTTCACAGTTATGTGTCATGAGTATAAAATCCATGAAGATTACATGACCTACTCACTATTCATATACACGCTTCGAGTGAACCCACTACTATGGTGTGCCACGTTGCCCGATAACTCTACTCACTCTCTCACTTAGTTGATGCTAGAGATAGAGCGTTCTTTCAATCATTTTGACCATAAAGCACTCAGTAAAGAAATTCTGAAATTATGAAAAGAAACTAATTAATCCGTTGAGCAATTTCACACACACTTTTATAATCTTACATACCGATTTCTTGAAGATGAAATTGATTTGGAATTTCTCGATGCAAGATTTAAGTATCTTCTTTATAGTTCCAAAAATCCACAATTCTTGGAATCATTTGAACCCCTCCCAGCATACCTCAGTGTTAGAGCTACAAAATCTAAGACAAACGAGATCATTCTCACAAGTGGTTGTCTTTCCTCTTCTTATCAAACAACTCTAGCTCCACAGCACATGGTGGGAGAAGGTGCGCGCACATTTGTTGAACTATCACATCCTCCCACCCCACCTACTCTCAATATATGTGCATATTTGGCTTGCAAGCCTGTTGGTTGTCACGTGGACTCATTCCCTCAACCTCCAACTCTGTGTTCCATTGATCCTCCGAATTTTACTGTGTTGTTCTCTCCCATTCTGGATTCCACATCTTGTGTCCACAAGGATCAAGTCGTTGATGGAGTTGGTATTGTGCAGCCAACCTGCGCTATCATTCATGATGAGTGTGTGCAGGAATCTGAAGAAGAACCCATGGTGAAGGATGAATCCCTTCCATCCATGCCTCATCTACTCTAGCCTGATATCTCTTGTGATTCTGCCACTTTTGATTTTCCCTGTGAAAACTCATCTCTGGATGTTTCTACTTTCGATCATTTACAGGACACACCAAATGTCAGCCTGTCATTACATCACAGAGAGGACACATCTTCCTCTAAAAGTTTGTCCCATCCTTCATCTATCATTTCTGAAAACACAGAGGGTGAACATCTTTGTTTCTCATCCACCCCTCTGCATGATTCATCAAATCATGAGGATGCCAAAAAAATCCCAAATTTTCTGATCATGGTTGTTGTGATCTCTTTACTTCTTAATTTGATCATGATGTTAATTCACTCATTGTTAATCTTACTAAGCCACCAGTCTCTGAAAATCTATCTATTGATGAAGTGAAAATCCCAAAGGTTTTTTAGGCACTTTAGCCTGAGCTGATGGTTATTACAGGCCCTCGATGCCCAGAGGTTAGTACCACTTCCAATTAGAAAATTTCTAAAACGCCCAAGGCTCCTCATCACTCTCTGCTTCACATTGAACATCAATCTAAGACACAGAGTCACTTCCTCCACTTGAATCACATGATCCAATTTCTTATGCACTGGAGGAATCATACACAAAAATCGCACTGGAAAAGCATAAGTTGTCTCTCTTTCTCATGTTTTCTCGTTTGTCACATTCAAAATAGTATGCATGCTTAACATCTACAGGCAGTGCATCACAATACCATGTTAAGCTCGCAGAATGCTTGTCTTGCGCTTTCACTCTTTTCTTTTCTATGGATGCGTCTAAACTTGGAGTGTGTTGGTATTCATTGTTAAAATCTTTCTTATTCACTAGTTTGCATGTATATCTTTATTTTTTACCATGCCTTCACCAAAATGGGCCATCCAATGCACCAGTGGCTGAATTGGAAACATCACTTCATGTGAGTAGGCCCATGCATTGTTTTGCATAGGAGTAGGAGTAGTGTTTGCTTTCATTCTTTGCTTTGATTCCTAGTTTGCATTTTTCTTTTCTTTCTGACTTGGTTTGGTTTGCTTTCTTTCTTTCTTTGTTTACTTGTTTTTATTTCACTTTACTTATACTTTTTTCTTTCTTTGCTTACTCGTGTCCATAGCTTAGCCTTACATGGAACATGTTTGGCTCTTAAGACAAGTTAGGAAAATTTAAGAGGACTTGTACAACTATCAAGATTTGGTTATATCTTGTCCTCTCTCTTTACGAAGAGCTTTTTGTCTTCATTCGATGATGCCTTGATGGAAAATACATTCTGTTCAGAGTGAGTGTTGGTGAAAACACAACGCTTGCACTATGAATTAGTAGTGCCTACTCTAATCAGTTCTTTTGGGTTAACCCTTGTCAGGTCAATCAAGTAGAGTAAGGTGAGGGGGGGAATCTTAACAGGTATGTAAGAGGTATATGTAACATACTTCTCTTAACGAACAACCTATTATGCTCTCAATAAGTTGGGATCCCTCTTCTTCCTCTGAAATAAATAAGCGCCTATGCACAGTTCTTTGAAAAATAAAAAAATGAAAAAACGAAAAATGAGTAAGGTGAAATAAGAGAAAGTCTTCCTGCACAAAGAGGTGATACAAGTAACTCCGTCGAGGTACTGACCAGGCTCGCTAGTAGCGAGGCGATGCTTCTGTTCTTGCGTGACTTTGTCGAGGTATTGTCCAGGCCTGCTGGTAGTGGAGAAACACTAGAGATGAAACTTAAACTCTGAAAATTATATTACTTGTGCATCAATATACCCCTCATCCCCAATTGAAACAAATAAGTTGATTTGGCTTCGAATGTGTGCTGACTGATGAAGAGAATGGTACAAACTACATCTTTCAGAGAAGCTAGTGCGTAAGCCATCATAATCAAAGTGTCAAATATTACTTTTGGAAGACTTAGACTCACTTTTCACGTAACAAGGTCCATATAAAGCGTTGTAGTTCTACAAGTGTGTCGCCAATCTTGTAGCGGCTACAATCACCCTCCAAAACTTTGGCTCTCATGCAAATTTCATATCCTAACCTGGATCCTGTGATCGATCATCGTTGGTCATTTTTTGGTAAGCTAATGATCTCAAGCTTCCCCTCCTTGATCTTAAGAAGTTGTCCATGTTCTCATCTTTCATGTGTCATATTTGGGCATAGGGATTGTGGTTTGTCATGCAAAGGAGATGTTGTTTTGCTTCAAGGGAACGCATGCACACATGAGTTTTTATCATCACATAAACATGTTTCACACTCACTTCACACACTCTTGTCCCGAAGGTTGTTGCATCAAGAAGAGTATGTTTTATACATTCTGGTTTGTCTAGCTTTTATCGCTAAGTGTTCATGTGTGATCATAGCCAAGTCCTATCACTATTTACATTTGTGTCACTGATCTAACACTTAGCCATTTCCGGAGCAACCTATCCTCCTCCAGCTTCTAGGAATTGTGCACTTTTCTTCTGCAATCATCAAGCTTCCTCCCTTGCCTGCTGGAACATCACAGTGCACAGAGACCCCAACCTCCCTTGCCATCCAAAATTGTCGAGTGGTTTCCTCCAGTGTCCTTCCCCTAGCCGGAACCCACTATCATCACAAACTTCGTAGTATTTCTTCTCAGCGTCCCAGGCTGCATTGCACTCAAAAACTATGCAGAGGTGTCCTCCCAAGACTTCATCCTAGTAGTTGCATGCTGAAACAACGTTCATATATCTCTCAATGACTACAAGAACATGTGACATGATGAGATCACTCCCAAGGAGTTACAAAGAAGGACCAAGAAACTAAGTTATGGTGAAAGATCAAGACCGCATGTGAACTTCTCAGGATGCATGATCATCTCGAGGGTAAGTACGGTAAGTAATGAACGCCTTTGGAAGTACACCTCTTAGTTGAGTTTGTAGGAATACTTGTCATTGTCATATCATCATGTCCTCAGTAGCATGCATGTGTGAAAATACAAATAAGTCATTTCATGTATTTCCTCTACATGTCTTGCTTCCTTTTCACTTGTTTGACCAACTATCATTGTCATCATCTTGATCATTATGTCATGCTTGCGACTGTGTTCTAGTGATTTTGAAGGTTTGTCTCTGTGTGTATGAGTTGTGTTTTCTATGGAAACATCTATCAAACTCACACATAATGTGTTAAGCAATGTCATACAAGTGTCATCACAATCGTCCGAAGATCTATCTGAATTGTCGCACTTTTTGCTTTCACCATTAGACAATCCTATTGTCCGTCACACTTAGAATATGTAGTCTTATGGTTTGATTTTTCCTGTCATCGAGTCATGTTGAGTGTGTGTTCGCATGGTCATGTATACACAAGTTCACTTGCTCACACTTAGCCTTTTTTCCTGAAAAACTATCAACTATACCACCCTCCATCAGTTGGACCTCCATTGAGATGCAGTGCATAGTCTCACCTCTTAGTGACCAGGAATTGTTGCCTAGAACTTTGCAGATCTTGAGGCTTCCCTCTAGGAAGTTTGCACTATAGAATCCTAGACTCAACATTGTTGACTTTCACCCAGAACATCACATAAGTTTCCCAAGAATCTATCTCATTATGTGCTTCTTGCAAGTCTATCCATCAAGCCTACTGTTGGTCAACCGAAGAATTTGACTTGGGAAGTGACATTGAATTGCACTCATCTCCAAAATTTTGCAGAAGCTGCCAAGTTTCCTTCTTACACTGCTTGAATAAATTATGCAAAAAAAGAGGGACAGAGACCCGCTGCCTATAACTGTACTATCTCTGGAAATTCCATAGTTTTTTTAGTAAGTTCCCCTCCCAGGCGGCCTGCCACTCCTTACACAATTTTCTTGGATAGTCCACCTGCTGCCTGACACCCCGCTCAACCTAGAAAATGCGCAAACATGTCCTACATGACTACCTCCCATATCTACGCAGTTCTGACCAGCAAGCTCCTGCAGCCCGTTCTCGGCCTCCTCAGGAAATGTATGTAGTTTTCACTACCAGTGCCTCCTGCTACCCGCACTGCCTTCCCCAGAAAAATTGCACAATTATACCTCATAGCTAAAACAAATCCCATAGATGTCACTACTTTCTCGGACTATTCAACCCAGTCTCTCAGTGACCTTTGCGCATTTTTTCCTGACAGTGCCCTGGAGCCTCGCATCCTAGCGTGAAATGTGATTTTTATAATTTCAAAGCCTTGTCCTATCTCCTAGTCTAGTCACCTGCACCCGAGAATGAAAGACAATGCACCATGGTACACTAGGAAATTTCTAGATTTGATGTCATCTAATCATGAGTGATTGTAGAAACAAGTACATGGATCAAACATGGCGCGATCAAAAATGAGATGATCAAGGAGCGCATGCTAGAAGACTTACTCTCGATTGAACGAACAAATGAAGCACACCAAGTAGCAAGCTAAGGAGACACATGTGCATGCATGGACCATCAAGAGAGAACCAAGACCATTGAAGACTCCACACACTTTACCATGCAAAGGTGAAGCTATTGTACACCACGAGCACACTCATCAGTCAGCAGCACAACATCTTGACACAAACAACACAACCAACATGCGCATACCAGCAGTGTCATGTCGAGTTGTGTCATGAGTCACCTTTTCCACATCACTACTTTGGGTCATACTTGTGTAATCAATGTAATGTAACGTGGAAGTCCAAGAGACCCATGGATGAAGTTAAAGAGTCATTCAAGTCAAAGAGTCGTGTAAGTCGAATAGTCACAAGGGAATTCGAAGAGTCACAAGGGTCAGTTTCACCCTTGGCTCTCTATACCCCTCATTTGTACATGTAAAATACTTTTTCACCTTGGCTCCTCCCTCATAGCCTTGAGTGTTTGTAGTCTTTTCTTTAAGGAGAAAGCAGTGGCTCCAACTCCCCACTGTCACGGTTAGTGATGTATGGTTTACGAATGTGTCTTCGAACTTTTGCTTAATTCAGAAGCCTATTAACAGGCCATCACATTTTCGCACATGTACTGTATTTGTTTGTAAGAATATTCTTTTGATGCTTGTAATGCATGTTGCTCTAACTTGTACTAAGATAGTTGAACTATTTCTGTTATTTTAGTGCATATGTTGGTGGAAATTTGTTGTATCAGTTTCTATTGCTCTCTCACCCGTGTGGACTACTTCGTTGGACACTTGACAAATTCATTATTGTAAACTTGTTATAACAACCTTCGCAATCGTGTGGACTACTCCAATGGGTGTTGTACGTGCTATATGTTCACTTTGTGTTTGTGACTGTTGCATCCATGTGGACTACTCCACGGGAAGCTGCACAAATATTGTTGTGTTATGTGTCTCTAACTAAGTTGGGACTATTCCCTTCCGATATGAGACTCACTCTCACCCTCTCCCTCTACAGTGAAATAACTTTGACACAAGCGACACTAAGCACTCACCAGGGACACGCACCTCATTGTTTTAAGACTAATTATTCCACTCTCATTTGTTGATTGATGAGCCTCATCATTGGGTAACTATATGGACCTTAATACACCTCCAAACTTATTTAAATCAACTATTCTCATAATACCTTACATATTTTGATTATATTTTGCTTAATGTGATGAGTAAAAGTGAGATGTTATGCCTTATGGACTAATGTGCATTGATTGCAGGTTTTTGAGAGAAAATCATGGAAATTTTGGCTACTTAAGGGAAAAAACTCGAATGGGACAAGGAGGATCGATTGTAGGAGATAAATCCTCCTTATTTACTCCTCACTCATTCAAATATTCCTCCATCAAATCACACTATCTCGAAGTTGCAAGTAGCCGAGTCATGAAGATCAAAAGGCAGCCGAGAAAGAGATTGTTAAAGAGCCAATTCATCCTAAGTTTGGGAGCCGAGCCTCCCTAGATTTAAGGAAGTTGTTGGAGACTTCAGTTGTATAAATAATGAGGCCTAGAGCCTCATTAGGACTCAATTTTTTAATGTAAAATCACTAAGCATTTTTTGAGTTCAAGACTTGTGGATGACATTGTTATATAATTTTCTGATTTGATAATGAGAATGAGAATTTCCTTGATCCAACACTGAGTTGACTCAGAGGGGTGAAGATATTGGGTTAGGACCCAACCCTAGCAACAAAGGCTCATCTTCTTGTTTTTGTATGGTTAGTTGATTTCATAGATTAATGGTTCAATTGTATTTAGCATCATTTCGATGCAAGTAGTTGTGGATTTAATTAGTTTTCTTCCATTTATGCAATGCTTCAGCATTACCTTAGGAAGTAAAGTAATATCAAAAAGCTAATAGTAGGTAGCCTTGGCCTCACTCCTCCCTTCAGGGACCATGGTTTGAGGAAATAACTCCTATGCAACCGCAAAAAGACAGAATTCTGATTTCTTATGTAATCTAGGGTTTTCTGTTACTTAGGCCAGCATTTTACTAGTTTTAAGAATAGGATTTAATTGTCATTTCTGATATCTTCAGCCTTCCACTATATCTCCTAAAGGTTTCACATTATTTTGCAAGTATTACCATGCATGAAATAGGCAACTAGATAATGAAATTCTGTTTTCCTTTAGTTAATTGAATCTTTCTTGTTTGACATGATTTATGGATAAATGTTAGTGATTGATGCAGTGGAAGAGTTTCAACAGTACAAAGAGATTTCATGACCAACAACCCCATCCTAGCCTCATCCATATATGATTATCATTTTTTCCACTAAGTCCCTTCACCAAATTCATCATTTCATAAGAATACTTCTCCAAGCTTGTTGAGAAAATCCAATCATCTCACAAACTCTGTTTTAAGCTCTGAAAGAGTCTTAGGCACTCCCTTGCCTCATTTTTCCAACCATTCACCTTCCCTAAGCCCTACACCACCTTCCAAATCCCTCCTTTTGCTCTAGGTTGTATCTTGTAGGAATACAAGGGATCCTGTAAGAGAATTACGACATCCTATAGGTTGACTTGTAGTGGCCTGGTTTAAGGCTGACTTGTGGAAAAAACACCTAGGAAGATA
The DNA here is from genome assembly GCA_031772625.1 of Pinus tabuliformis. Lineage (NCBI taxonomy): Eukaryota > Viridiplantae > Streptophyta > Pinopsida > Pinales > Pinaceae > Pinus > Pinus tabuliformis. Next base: position 1,418,400,737 of record CM062819.1, on the reverse strand, counting down.
GGAGAAAACCCCTACTTGCCTCCCAACCCATCTAACCATTCACCATCATCCTTAATCCACCTACCACATCGCCAAGAGAAGTTATCATTCACATTTTCACACAAAAAGACAAAAAGGAAAAAGAGTTATTTTGTTCATTTACATGCACAACAATAGAATGTTTGGATGTTTCAAATTGCATGCCTAGGACAATAGAATTACACACATGTTAACTTAACATTCTTTTGAAGAAAACCTCTTAGTAGTTAGTTAGATGAATGGTGTGTTTAAGCATTTGATTTCAGTATTTTCTTTACTACAATAGACAGGAGTTCATTTAGTGTAAATTTCCCTTTTTCCTCATTGATAATCAAGCTTCTTCTGAATCAACAAAAGGCTAGTTTGAGAAACCATAGTGGTCTATCGTCATCTTAGCAGTGACAAAGAGCGGACCCATTGCATTTACTTGTGTATACATCAGTGTCACCTCCAAGTTTGTACGAACCGTGGGTTGATAAAGTAAATTTGGTAGCCCTGAGAGTTGCAACATTATTGCTCCAATACTGGTGCTCATCACTTTTTCATGCTATTACCGAGGAAGTGTCTGAATTGATGTGATTTTTGCCTTCTTTCTTCTATTTCTTATCTCTGACATTCTAGTATTAGCTTCATTTCTTCAAAAGTAATTGTAAGTTAGTTTGCTTTCTTTTCCATTCTACAAGTGAGATTTCATTCGAGTAGTTAGTTTCCATTTAGTTTGTGATTTCAATTCCACAATTAGTCTCAAAGCTTGGAAAATCTCAAAGCAAAACAACAACACTTCTTTCATCCCTCATAGGAATAGAGATAACTTAGGAAAATTTCTACCAAATACCCCCACCACTTCAAACAGCCAACCTTCCCTCTTCTTCGGTGGTTGTGAATTGGAGGACCCCTTCGGTGAACGACCAGAGATATTTGAAGAGCCTACAAGGGGAGAAGAAGAAGGAGAACCGATTCCAACTGACCTAATGGCTGAAAATATAAATGAGAGAGGAGATAGAGAAAGAATTGAGGGTGTCTTTCCCATTAGAGAGACTGATGGGGATACCATGATGAAAAACATAAGCCCCTCTACTCTTCCTCATTTCCATGGCCTAACCTCAGAAGATCCAGACACTTTCTTGTTTGATTTTTTTGTTATATGCAGAACTTATGATTACACCACTGATGAGAAGAAGTTGAAACTATTCCCATCCACTCTCAAGGATGCAGCTTTGTATTGGTTCATGGGTTTACATGGGGATATCTTAGGTCAAATAATTGGTGATGGAAAAAATGTGGGTAATATAGAAGACATCAGGAATGTCATTGCCAAAATGGAAGAAGAACTTTGTAATATCCCAGTCACCCATCATTACCAAAGTTGAAAAAGGGACCATCAAACAAGGATGCTAGATTCCATAGAATATAAAAAGTAGAAATGTCTCGCATCAATGGTATATTAAGTTGCAAGAAGAGAATTTCATGTTAATACCTTCAGGAGTAGGTGATTCAGATAAAATAACTAGTGGAGAAGTTGTCACTGAAATGTCAGGAATCAAAAATCTGACGACTGAAATGCATGCAAAAATTTCTCCTCAATCTTTGGAGATGTCTAAATTGCTAGATTTCAAAGACTTGCTAAGGGGTACTAGACCTCCCCACAAAAGTAAAAGAGGAGTGTTAGAGTTGTTTCAGTTCCTTCCACCACTTCCTTCCATAGCGGGCTCCCTCGGGTTTTTTGGTCTACCTGAAAATATGTTTAAACCTCCAGAATTAACACAATTACTCAACGATGAATTCTCCAAATTTGGTGATAAGTTTCAAGACATGCCTATAGATCCACCATTTTCTCCCCCACTCAAGCTCCACAGATCTGAAGTTCAGCACTCAAACATGCTTAAATTTCTGGGTTTTATTCCACTGTTACACCACCATGAATTCTTAAAATTTGGTGATCCACTTCAAACTATGCCTATACCTCCAGTTCTTATTCCTATGGTAGGATCATATTATGAGCGTATAGTCATGGCACTCCATGCAAACATGACTACCTCCAACCTTGAACTGTCACAAAGGGTAATGTTATGGGGTGACACTTGACATTACCCTTTGTGACAGTTCAACTACCCTCATGACTCTTCACCTACTCTATAACTGTTACGTCCAACTATTGACACTTGACTTACACTTGACATGACTCAACATTACAATGCACATGTACTCATGTGAGACAACATGGCTTGAGCAAGCCAAGCAAGACATCACTGACACTCGGTTCACTACGATGAGGTCAACTCTTTGACATGCTTGTGATGGTGAAGGTGGTGAGCTGATGCCAAGCTTGGTCGTTCGTGATGTTGTGCATGCACCTCATGGTGACATCTTGCTGAAGCGAACTCTTGCCTCCGTTGCAACCAGTGCATTGGTTCGGCCCCTTCATCCAACTCGTCTACTAACATGCGCATGGTCTTCTTGGGTGTGGTTGAACCAGAAACACACTGATGCATAGTGTATGTGCTGATCTTCAAGTGTGTATTGGTGGTCATGCCCATCAACTTGTCGAAGTACATGTTCAACTCCAGTTGGACTTGCTTCTTGTCTTCGCCTTGGTGAGTGTGTTGAATGGGTTGGATTGCATGCGTTCAATGACATGCATGATGTTGAATCCCTTGCATGTGATCAACAACACTTCTCACCATGTTTTCTCTGTGTCAGCTGGTGGGATGGATATTTAACTTGTATGGGCACAATTTCATCCGTGAGTGCATGTTGCGCTCACTGTTGTTCCTATTCCTGCTACAACTCATTCATCTATATGTACGGCTTCATGTTCTTCCTAAGTTGCTTCTTCAACACATGCAACTCCTTCTTTGATCCATTCTCTGTCTTCACACGATCTTCATGTCACACTGTCACCTCATAGTCAGAGTCTCCAAAGTTTCTTTCATCATCAATGGATCTGCTTGAGCTTGCAACCTTGTTCCAAATCTGTGTTGTCAGTAACCCTCCTCTTGCATTCATTTCATTTGGTATGCTATATTTAGTTGTTGTTCATGATGTTGTTGCTGATGTCATATCTTGATATCCTTGTCTACGAACAACTTAATGTCTTCGTGGGTAGGCAAGTCCATAGACACTTGATCGACTGCATCCACAAGTGTGCTCTGAACGGTGTCTTCGTCTTTGCTCTCCTAGAAACCATTGTACCTATATTGCTGAGAGGCAGATGAATACCTACGATACCTGGAGACATGGAAACACTCATGGAAAGAAATATGTCAGTAGAAAACCAAAATGAACATGAGAATTGACTTGCAACATACCTGGGTGAATGATCATGAAGGTTGCACAATTTCGGCCAGGAGGTCAGGAGACCGACTGCCAAGACTGCACAAGGCACAGTTTGGGCTACTGGGAGACTGACTAATTGCTAGAATTGCATAATGCACAGTCCAGTCTGGTTTTTGACTCCTAGGACTGCATAATGCACAATTCCAATTGGGAAGGACTACTGGCCCAGGGACAAATTTGCGCAATTTCTTCAGCCAAGGAGCCATTGTCCTCCAGAAATGCGCAAAATAGTCCTAGAGGCTAGTGCCAGGTAGTAATGCGCAAATTTGGAGAGAAAGGTGAGCCTTCCTTCCCAAAATTGTGCAATGCAGCCTTGGTGAAGGCAGAGTCCAGGGCAAGGTTGACCCAACTCACTGACGGGCAACTGAAAGCAACTAAGATAGTACATGCATGGAGACACTAAGTGATAGCATAATTTATTGAAAATTCATGTAAAACATGAATGAAAGAATCAGTAAACAGATCAACATGCATGTGGGTGAGGCAGTTCGCCAGTTAGGCGAACATCCGTGCAAAACAGTTTCATGCATGCAACAGTAGTGAGATAGCAAAGAAAACTGAAACAGAGCTAATACAAGCTAGAATATATGTAAACGATAGAAAGCATTCAAAGAAATCAAGCAAAAAGTACTCCCACAAGCGAAAACACACAAAGCGACAGAAATGTAGCACAAGGCATGGGAAGCGGGCTTACCCCAAAACAGCTGAGCTGAAACGTGCGACTGCTCCTAGATGTGATGTGGGATGTCAAGGCTGCAAGGTTGATGTGAGGACTAAGCTTTGTAGCATTTGGTTGATGAGTTTTGATAACATCGAGGTTGTGATGTGCATGCCACGAATCTAGGGGAAGTGACACTTGGTGGGAGGTTTCAAAAATGCTCCTTGCATGTAACCTCCAACTGCTAAACATAGATCCCTGAAACAAGGGATGCCTTTGCATGTTGCCTTGGGAGAAGAAGCCCATGCATGCAAGTTTGTTCTTCTCAGTCCCGGAGGGAACCAGTCAACTCAGCTGCACATGAAAGAGATGGCTCGACTATTGGAGAAAAATGTGCATTTCTAGTTGGGAGCTGGGATGTCTTCCCAGGAGATTTGTGCAATTTCTGGGAAGAGCAGCTGATTGTTGCCCAGATCTACGCAAATTCTGGGTTGAGCAGCCTTGCTAGGGAAATTTGCGCAAATCCTAGAGCCCAGCAGGCTGCCAGAGAGGATTGCGCAATTTCTGAAGGGAAGGTTGGTTTCCCTCTACAAATGCACAATTTTCAAGGGGAAGTTGCTTACCCTGCAGCTGGACCAAGTCCGGGTGAACAGCCTATGAGGGGAATGGATCAAGTTGTGCCCGATAGGTTGCCTCTGTGCAAGAAAGACACTGAAGCTTATGAACTTGACGAAGCAAGGCAAGCTACTGTGAAGGATGGAAGGGAGGCTCCAAAACGAGGCTAAGGAAAAATTTTGGAGGGTGGTTGTAGCTGCTACAACACTTGGCAACACACTAGTAGAGCTCTAGCTCTCTGAATGGACCATGTTCATGAAAAGCAAGTCTAACACCTCCGGAAGTATTGTTCAGCTTTCAACTCATCTTGGTTTCACACTAACTTAATTGTAAGATGTAGCATCTGCCAAACCCTTCGTCAATTGACACACATTCCAAGCCAAGGAAACACAGTTGTTTCAATTAGGGTTGAGGAGTATATAGGTGCACAAGTAGTATAGTCATCAGAGTCTCAGTTTCATCTCTAGTGTTGCTCCACTGCTAACAAGCCTGGACAGAACCCCGATGGAGTCACATAGGAACACAAGCATGGCTCCGCTGCCAGTTAGCCTGGTCAGTACCCTGGCAGAGTTACTTGCATCACCTCCTTGTGCAAGAAGCCTTTCTCTTCTTTCGCCTTATTCATTTTTCATTTTGAGTTTTTGACTTTTCATTTTTTCATTTTTCACTGTGCATAGCACTTATTCATTTCAGAGGCGAAAGAGAGATCCTGACTTATTGAGAGAAAAAGAGTTTGTTCCTACAGAGAAGTAGTTTATTGTATCTCTGACGTGCCTGTTAAGGTTTTACCCCTTACCTTACTCTACTTACTGAGCTGACAAGGGTTAACCCAAAAACAATTGACTAGAGAAGGTGTTTACACAAGGTTCACTTTGAACAATACGTATTTTCCTTCGATGTATCATTGACTAAAAGTAACAAGCTCATCATACAGAGGCAAGATGACAGATAACCTAGTAGTGATAGTTGTACAAGCCCTCTTGTAATTTACCCTGCTCACTTCAAGAGTCATACATGATTTCATGAAAAACTAACCTATGAACGAAACAAGGAAACAAAATAACAATCAACAAAGAAAAGAAAGAGCAGAAGCAAAAATGAAAGTGAATCAAGTAAACAAACAAGCAAACAAACAAACAAGAAAACAAAGCACATAAGCAAACAAGCATGCAAGCAAACAACTGAAAGAAAACACTACTCCTACTCCTACACTGACGGTACATGGGCCTGATCACATGAAGTGATACTTCCAATGCAGCCACCGGTGCATTGGTAGACCCATGTTGGTGAAGGCTTGGTGATTCAAAGTTCCCACGGTACATAAGTGTGTGCATGCACATGACGGGCAGTCCGCAGACTTATCATGGTGTTTTGTGACACTATGTGTAACTTTGAAGCATAAGCACACTCTTAACTGTGACATGCAAGCAAACGAAAGAAACAAAGATAACTTGCATCATGCACGAGTGCTTGCAATGTAAGACTCCTCCAATGCATGAGAAATGGGATCATGTAGTTCGAGTGGGGGAAGTAAAATATGAGTGTCATATTGATCTTGAGTGCATACAGATGAGTGATGAGGAGCCTTGAGTGTTTGAACAACTTCCTGATCAGAGACGAAACCAACCTCAAGAGAACAAGGGCCTGACATAACCATCAGCTCGGGCTAAAGTGCCTCGACGGTCTGTGGGGTTTCGACTTCATTGAGAGATGGATCTTCATAGACCAATGGCTTAGACGGATTAATAATGAGTGAATCAACATCATGATCAGATGATGAGGTAAATAGATCACGACAACCAAGATCAGAAAATTCAGGATGTTGGTAGGCATCCTCATGGTTTGATAATCACACAGAAGGGTAGATGAGGAGGAAGGATGTTCACCCTCTGTGTTTCCAGAAAAAGCAGATGAAATATCAAGTGGATTTCCAATGAATGATTGGTCATCTCCGTTGTTGGATGATGGGCTAACATACAGTGTGTCCTATGAAAGATCAACAATGGTTGCATCTGTGGATGAAGACACACATGTGAAATCATGGATGGCAGGTTCACCAACGATGTTAGGAGAGAAAGGAGGGGGCTTAGATGGAAGGGATTCATCCTTCGTCGAGTGTTGATGCTCAAGCTCCCACTCATACTCTTCATGAATGACAATGGATGTTGGTTTTGCAACACCAACTCTATCAGTGGGTTATTCCTCGTTCACAACAAGTGAAGAGTCTAGAATGGACGAACACAAGACAACATCATCTAGAGGAACACCCGGGTGTGAAGAAGAAGGTCGTAGAAAAGAATGCATATGAGGACTCAAAGCACTCACAACCAAATCTGCACGAAAATTTAGTGAAGTGATGTTGGGAGGGTGTGAAGGATGAATAGGGGTGTGAGCATGATCCTTAACATCACTGGGTAGTGGTGGAGCTGTTGAATAAGAGAAAGGCGGACGGTCAGTTGAGACAATGTCCGCTTCCCCATGAGATTGTCCAGCTCCATTAACGAAGAATGTTGAGCGAGGCTTGATCTCAAACCTTCTCTTGGGACAGGCATATTTCTTAAGGAAGTACTTGAACCATTCCCAAATATAAGCAAATTTCATTTGGCTCCTCGGAGCTTGAAACTACAAGTCACGGAAGCGCTGCCAAAAGTCAATAATGGATTCATGCGGAGCCCTCCATTTCTGTAACAGTTTATGGTCAAGATGATCTGGATCAAAATGATAGATTGTGTCTTCAATAAGATCACAAAAGTGCTCAAATAAGTGCATGGTGTCAGTCGATAGGATGAGCACCCAACAAAATGGAGATTCGCAAAGTGTGTATGCAAGCAGCAAACCGACCTGTTTGTTAGAAAACTCATCTTCTTCATGAATCATGGAAAGAAAGTTATGTAAGTGCTCAGGCCAGGCCACTTCGCCTTCACCATCATACGTGTGAGTGGACAAGAGATCAAAAAGCTTCCCTGAGATGGAGACATCTTCACGATTCGAAAAACACCTCGAGGGAAGAAGAGTGCAAGACACCATGAAAGATATGCAAAGGTTCAAAACTGGATGAGAGGGCACAGCTTGTCATCAGGCCCTCCTTCTTGCGCCAGAAATGTTGACGGTGTTGGACCCACCAACATGTCAAGGGGATCTCCCCAGTAATAAGTCCCAATTAGACCTCAAACCGTTTGGTGTAGGAGTCCCAGCAGTGGGTCATAAGGTAATGCCTTGATTGCAATGTCATACAGAGGCAAGTAGGATAACCCTGTCAGTAGCCACGGTGTCACTGTGTAGTGAGTCAAAGAAGGTGTATGGGAGGTTCTAACACATAAAGGGGAGATGACGGTGAAGATGAGTTCCATGTTGAAAGGGATCAGTCCCAACTCAGCTGGGAACATACAACACAAAAGGACATGTAGAGCTTCTGACAAAGCAGTCCACTCAGATACGGCAGTCACAACATACAAGGTAAGATAACACATACAACACTCATGAATCAGTCTGAGATGAGTGCAATGGTTTTTACAGCAAGGCTCATGTGAAATTTTTGTCTGGTGTCCGACAGAGCAGTCGACATGGATAGGATAGTATTAACAACATATACAACAATATTCATATAATTGCATACAAATCATTTCATACACAAATACGTAAGTTAAACAACATATATCATTAAGGCAACTGGAGTAGTCCAACTACAATAACAACATATGCATGAAAATGTGTTGGCTCTTATTATATAAAGAAGTGTAAGTCACAATCATACAATACATCCATATAAACCTACTAGCCCCAACAGTGGAACGTTACAGCCACATTCGTCTACTCCTCCAAATAGATGAACTAGCTCTATGCAGTGGAGAAGCCAAGGCGTGTTATAATATTGTCCAAGCTTTATCCAAGATAGTCTTATCAAAAGCTTGGCTGACCAAAAGCCTATACAATGAGTTATGAGGGACTATTTATAGCAAAGGGTGGGGTGACCCTTGACATTCCCCTTTGTGACAGTTAAACTACCCTCATGACTCTTCACCTATTTTATGAATGTAACGTCCAAATATTGACACTTGACTTACACTTGACATGACTCAACGTTACAATGCACATGTACTCATGTGAGGCAACATGGCTTGAGCAAGCCAAGTAAGACATCACCGGCACTCGATCCGTTGTGATGAGACCAACTCTTTGACATGCTTGTGATGGTGAAGGTGGTGAGTTGATGCCAAGCTTGGTCATCCTTGATGTTGTGCATGCACCTCTGTTAGGAAACCAGCTCACAAAAGATATATCAATGCCTTATAGTTCAGCCTCTTCGAGGCAGCACCCTCCTTTACATTACACAAATCAACAATTCTTGGATGATACAAATGACTAAACCTCCCTTCTATATATAGGAGTCTAAGGGGTCACAATATAATCAAGCCGACATAACAGTAATAACATAAGGGCTCAAAAATAACAATAGTGGGTTTCTATGGGGCATAATAATAACAATATGGGGACAGTAGGGGCACAATAATAACAATAAGGGATACAATGACAATAGTAATGGGGGAATCACTAGTATTATAAGGGCCTAAAATGCCCTTCTCCTTCCAAAAAGTGTTTTCCTCAATGCTTGAGTAGTTCTAGACGCTTCTATATAAAATTCTCATCCTCCCATGTGGAATCTTCAACGGATAAGTTCTTCCATTTGATGAGATACTCTAAAATTGATTGATTTCGTAGCTGTCAAGTTCTTGTTTCTGTGACTGCTTCCGGTTCCGATAGGATTTTTCCTTCCTTGTCAAGTTCTGGAAATATTGTTTGAACTGGGAGCTTGTCACCCATAACCTTCTTTAAACATGAAACATGGAAAACTGGGTGCACTCGGGAAGCTGCAAGATGCTCCAATTTGTATGCCATAGTACCAATATTTTGCAACACCTTATATGGACCATAATACTTTGGTGATAATTTATTATCCTTCTTAGCTTGCTTGAGGGACATTTGTTTATATGGTTGTAGCTGTAGGAATACCTAGTCACCTACATCAAAACTTCTTTCGTTGCGATGTTGATCTGCCTGTTGTTTCATTATATATTGTGCCAACGTGAGGTTATCCTTTAAGAGTTGGAAAACTTGTTGTTGATGCTCGATGTGATGTTCCACTGCTTGAACCTTAGAATTTTCTCTTAAATATGATGTGATGGATGTTGGATGATATCCATAAAGTGCCATAAATGGGGTCATTTTTGTTGCAGTATGGAAGGAAGTGTTATACAACCATTCAGCGAGAGGCAACCATTTGACCCATTGTGTTTGTTTATCAGATACAAAGCAACAAAGATATCCTTCCAAACATTTGTTTACTATCTCAGTTTTCCCATCAGATTGAGGATGATAAGATGCGCTATGAGCTAACTGAGTACCGAGACAAGAAAATAATTATGTACAAAAATTTCCAGTGAAAATGGGATCTCTGTCGCTTACAATAATCTTTGGGTTTCCATGTAGCTTTTGAATTGTTTCCATAATGCAGTAGAAACTAAACATTCCGCCACAAACTTTTGAATATCCAATTTAAGGCCATCCCAAAAAAATTCCTTCTTAACCCTGTGGTAAGTTTTTAAAAATCCTGAGTGCCCTCCTAAGGGAGAAGTGTGCAATTCCATAAGAATCTTTTGTTTGATTTGGGAATTCTTACATAGGTATAAGTGATCTTTGTACCATAACAAATCATTTTTCCAGCTAAATGTATTAGATGTACTGGGATCTTGTTGTAACTTTTGAATGAGTGCCCACACTTCTTCGTCATTCTTCCATTCCTCTCTTGTTTCGTTTATCCAATATGGTTGGATAATAGAAATGGCACACAACAATGCTTCCACATCCTCATCCTTTCTTGAGAGTGCATTTGCCACAACATTTTGCTTCCCTTTTTTGTAGATGATTTCAAGGTCATAACCCAACATCTTTGTGACCCATTTTTGTTGCTCTTCAGAGGATAGTCTTTGTTCTAAAAAGTATTTAATACTATCATGATCCGTTTTTACCTTGAAGTTTCTTCCCATTAGGTAGGGTCGCCATTTCTTAAGTACATGTAGTATTGCCAACATTTCCTTCTCATAAATAGCTTTATGTAAATACTTTCCCTTGATTGGATGACTTTCGAAAGAAATGGTTCTTTCATCTTGCATTAAAACAACACCAATTCTGTTTTCTAAAGCATCACATTTCACAATAAAGGTTCTTGTGAAGTCCAACGTAGCTAAGACCGGTGCTTGGCACATTGCCTCTTTAAGATGTTCGAAGGCCTTTGTTGCTTCTGGAGTCCATGAAAATGCATCTTTCTTCAATAATGTTGTTAGAGGTGCTACTATTCTCCCATAATTCTTAACAAACTTGTGATAATACCCTATCAACCTGAGAAATCCTCGCAGATGCTTTATGGATGTGGGGATTTTCCATTCCTTAATGGCTTTAATTTTTCTAGGGTCTACCTTAACACCTTCATGAGATACAATATGACCCAGATATTCCACCTCTTGTACACCAAAGAAACATTTGGAGTTTTTTGCATATAATTGTTTCTCCTCCAATAGTTAGAGCACCCTGTCAACATGTTCAACATGATCCTTCCAAGGCTTGTTGTAGATTAGTATATCATCAAAAAATACTAACACAAATTTTCTAAGGAAGGGTTTGAAAATGGAATTCATCAAACCTTGAAATGTAGAAGGTGCATTGGTAAAGGCATGACCAAAAATTCATAATGACCCTCATGAGTTCTAAATGTTTTTTTTGGAATGTCTTCAGTGTTCATTCTGATTTGATGATATCCTAAATGAATATTCAACTTGGTGAAGTAAATTGATCGATGTAATTCATCCAATAATTCATTAATGACAGGAATGGGAAATTTATCTTTAATAGTGAGCATGTTGAGCTCCCTATAATCTGGACACATGTGCCATGATCCATCCTTCTTGTGCACCAATACTACTGGAGCAGAGAAGGAACTTTGACTAGGTTGAATTACACCAGCCTCTAGCATTTCTGCAACCATACGTTCAATTTCACTCTTTTGGGCATAGAGATATCTGTATGGCCTGATGTTTGGAGGAACACTTCCTGCAATCAAATGAATAGCATGATAATGATCACAAATAGGTGGGAGACCTTTGGGAGTCTCAAATACCTTGGAATGATTGTCCAAGACCTTTTGGAGAAATGGATGATTTCAATGTGGGAACCTCTAGCGAACATAATTGTGCAATTACACCTCATTGTCCTTCTTTAGAAGCTTTGTCATACCGTTAGAGCTGATTATCTTTCCTGGTTTCCCTGCAATACCCCTTAATTCAACTTCCTTTCCTTTTGCACAAAATTTCATGAAAATTTCTTGAAAATTAAAAGCTATTGTACCCAAGGATTGTAGCCATTGGACTCCTAGTACAACATCAACACAACCCATTGGAATGGAAAGCATTGGGCTATTCGATACATATTCTCCCATGGATAACTTAATATTATGACACTTTTTAGAGCAATTTATGGTTCCTCCACTTGCAACCATCACTTGACACTCTGGTGCTAGATATAGGAAGCACTTTAATTCCTTTGCTATCTTACAATGAATAAAATTATGGGTACTTCGCAAATCAATCAACACTATTACCTTTTTCTTCTTGATATGTCCTTCTATCTTGATAGTTTGAGGAGTGGTAATAAATTGATCCCTCCACTTGCAACCATCACTTGACACTCTAGTGCTGGATATAGGAAGAATTCAATTCCTTTGTTATCTTACAATGAATAAAATTATGGGTACAAGCCTAGTTTTCTATTGCTGGGCTTGCTTTTAGCACACATAGCACACCCCTTTACATATCTAGAAACTGTCTCACTCATTCTCGGCCAATAGCAGAACCTTTGCAGCTGTGCAACTGTTTTACTTACCCCAAAGTGACCTGATATCAGAGAAGTGTGTGCTTCCCTAATTACCTTTACTCTCTCAGTTTGTGGAATGTAGATTTTCCCACAATGATATAAGAGTCGGTCCTTCACATGATATTCCAATTCTTCTACTCTTTTGCCTTGACTCAAAGTTGCATATACATCTTTAAAGTCCATATCCTGAGTATATTGTTCTATGTAGCTTTCATGTAGCACATAATTATGCTTAAGTATGGTAGATGCATTTATAATGGGTCTAGATAACATATCTTCAACCTTGTTATGTATGCCCTTTTTATATCTGATGACTAAGTGAAAATGTTGTAGAAAACCCATCCATCTGTAATGTCTTGATTGTTGCAACTTAGTTTGGGAGTGTAGATATTGAAGTGGCTGATGATCAGTATGTATTACTATTTCTTTGCCCATTAAGTAATGTTTCCACTTTTTCACACTCTGAACTAATGCATACAATTCCTGATCATATGTAGGATAGTTGACTACTACAGGATTAAAAGTCTCAGAATGATAACATATGGGTTTATCGTGCTGTGTCAACACTGCTCCCATGGCATAGTCACTGGCATCAGTTTGGATCTCAAATGGTCTTTGTAGATCTAGCAGTGCTAGTACAGGTGTTGTACTAATCTTGTCTTTCAAGGTGTTGAAGGCTTTCTGCTGTTTGCCTCCCCATTGAAACACCTTGTTCAATCTTTTCAAATCATGTAAGGGAGCTGCAATTGAGGAAAAATTTGAAATGAACTTCCTCCAATACTGTGCTGCTCCTAAGAAGCTTCTCACGTCTGTAGCAGATTGGGGTTTAGGCCAATTTATGATGACTACCACTTTAGAGCGATCTATTTTCAATTCACCTCCCCCTACTATATGACCCAAATAATTTAGAGGGGTTTTACCAAATTCACATTTGGAGAGTTCAACATAAAATTTTTATCTTTTCAAAACATCTATTGTCTGCTTAACATGCTTTAAATGTTCTTCCCACGTTTTACTAAAAATTATAATGTCATCTAGATACACAATAACAAAATCATCAAGAAAAGGTCTAAGTACATCATTCATTAATCTCATTAAAGTAGCAGGAGCATTAGTTAGGCCAAAAGGCATAACCAACCATTCATACAATCCCTGCTTTGTTTTGAAAGCAGTCTTCCATGCATCTTGCTCTACAACTCTGACCTGATGGTATCCACTGTGAAAATCCAGCTTGGTGAAATAAACAGCTTCCTTCAATTGATCTAAAATATCATCTATGCGAGGAAGGGGATAACGATTTTCTATTGTTATCTTATTTAGTGCTCGATAGTCAATGCACATTCTCCACGAGCCATCTTTCTTTCTCACCAAGACGATGAGTGACCCACATGGTGATGTGCTAGGCCTGATGAACTCTTTCTCGAGCAACTCCTGCACCTACTTCTTGCTTTCAGCATTCTCTAAAGCAGATAACCTTTTATACCTGTGGCTGCAATGATTGTTTCATCTCCCGAATCTGACCCCAAATCTTTCTGAATAGCTGCAACAGTCTTCTTCTTCTTGCCCTCGGACTTCTTAGGTCTCAGCTCTGGATGCAAAATCCAACAGTGCTCATCATCATGCCCCTCCTTTTTACAGTGAGTGCATGAAGCTTTGCCTTTTCGTGCAGTGTTAGCCTTCCTTGCTTTCCACTTCTGCTTTCTTTTCTCCTTGCTCTTGCTTACAGTGGGTTGGGATGGTCCCCCAACTTCTAAATTTCCATTCTTTCCTCTAGCTTCTAGATGAGTAGCTTGTACAAATACCTCATCTATACTAGTGGGATTAAACATGAGGATGGTATGCCTCATGTAGCTGTGTAGACCACCAATGTACTTCAAAAGAGTCTCTGGTGAGTCTAATGAGATACCCAACATCAATGCTCTCTTTCTGAATTCTTGAGTATAACCTTGTACACTTTGCCCTTTCAACTGCCAAAGAGTTTGCTAACTCGTCATGGCTTGTTGCATGTAGGCCAGTGGATAGAACTGCTTTTTGATTGCAGCAACAAATTCACTCCAGACGAAGATAGTCTTACCATGCTTCTTCATATCAACTTGGGTTCTGCCTTCCCACCAAACCAAGGCAGTGCCTCCTAGGCATAGGCTTGCCAACTGAATCTTACTCTTGTCTGAGTCTATATTTTGTAGCCTGCAATACACATCAATTTTTCTAATCCAATTGTCCAACTTTTCAGCATTTAGCTCTCCATCATATATAGGCAAATCAAATTTAACATCTAACTTAATCAAAGATGCTTTCTTATTATGCACAGGGCTATTAGGAGGTGTGAGAAAGCTTTCCTCTTTCCCCTTTCCTTTGGAGTGGTCATGGGAATGAGATTCATATTCTTCTTTATCTTGCTTAGAGCCTGATGAATCTTCATCCTTATGCTTTCTAAAGTCCCTATACATTTCTTCTACCATAGACTTTATAGCTAGGAAACTTTTTATGAATTGAGGGTCTATCCCTATAGAACCTTCCTCTGACATTGTCTTCTGAGAATAGACTCTCCCAATTTCGGGATTAGTTTCCACCAACTCTCCTTCTCCTAATTTGAGCTTTGATCTAGTGAGCATTCACAGCTAAACCAACACAAGCTTGTCTAACCTTACAGCGTAGAGCTCTAATACCACTTGATCTAATAATCACCCTATGAGTGACCTCAGTTAAAGATTTATTAAACAAAAGGTATTACAGACTCATGTGATGGTGTGTGTTCTGTGTTATTTAAGCAACGGATCGATCAGATTTCCAATACACAGAAAATAAGTGGAAAGACAGCAGAGAAACACAGTAAGCAACACAAAGACACAAACAATTTTTAATAAGGAGTTCACCCTATTCTCCAGGGCTACGTCTCCAGTCCTGCTTCAGTGGTGGCCTTGTTTTATTGTGTCTTACAGCAAAGAAATTACAATACAGGGACTCAATGCGAGTTCTCCTGAAGCAGATTTTGCTTGGTAGGGTGGTTCTTGGATTCCCCAAGCCACTCGGAGTTCACAGACTCTTTTTCTTCCTACCAGCCCTGTGACCCTTGGTCTACAGTGGAAAGAGCCAAATGTGATGCTCAGTCCAGACAGATTCCTCTAGGGAAAGGCTTGAATCTTCAAGCTTTCTGGTGCTCAACGCTGCCTGTGGTCAACTTGGCCCTCTGTCTCCTCTGCTTGGATTTAACGTTCTCTATGTTCAGTCCTCCTCTCAGGGTTCATGTTCACTGTCTCTCTTGGTCGCTTGGACTCCTCTCTATTCCTCCTCTCTGAATCTCCATTCGACTGTCTCTGTTCATGGCTTTAGTCATTTGATCCCTATGCCTGTTCGGTTCCTCTCCCACCTACGCCAATTCGCCTTCCTCTTGCATGCTTGGAGTTCCCTGTTCGGCGTCAGCATGAACGCTCGGGAAGTAGCCACGCATCCCCATCGGAACAACGCCAGCCTGCTCGTCAATTCGTTTCTTTGGTTATGTCATGGATACGTTCTTTCTCCATCATGGCGGTCAAACGGATTCCAAATCCCCTTAAATCGCATCTTAATTCCCTGTCAATTCCGCTTCTTTCTATCGAGCGCAATCTCAGTTGTCCGATCTGGGCTCCTCAAGATCCGATGTCATATGCACGTCGAGCACGGTTGACTTGCTTGACTGATAACGCGCGATCACGGTGGTTTTTCTCTCACCTCCGCTACCACACGTCGATTGCTGAGTGGGATCGCTCCGCTCTCTTCCAAAACCTCTTACCGTTAAAGGGCGCCCCGATCAAAACCACCAGTTTCCAGGTCGTGGGTCCCACCTTCGTACGTTGGCACTTCTCGTTTCTCCGCCCATGGTCCTCTGGTCCCCCCCACACGACCGGGTGCTCAGGATTTCCCATTTTGTCCCTGTTCGCCCAGCTCCTTTTCCCGATCCGGGGCTCCCAGGCGCTATTTTGGCATCCCGCGCAGTCTCCATGGGCCTCAGTTAGCGTGCTTTGACCGAGGTCCTCATCGTTCCACACCGACTGCCATGGCCACTGGTTCAGGGTGTTTTCGATTGCTATTTTGGAATTTCCAAGGATTTGTTCAACTCGATACAGTCAAGGTTAGAGTTTAGGCTTCTGTGATCCATATCAAGTTAGAGAAAGATTCTTCGGCAAAAATCACATGGAATCTCATTTGTCGACGCATTTCGAACCAACTAGTGTGGTTCATCGTCAGTCAAGGTTCTTGACAGTCTTTTGTGGATCCAATTCGGATCAATATTATAGTTAGAAATTTGTTGTCAATGCATGAGAGATGAGGTTTTATAAGCTAAGGATGGGTTAGCAGTCTTAGTTTTCTTCAACTATTTAATTGCAATTCACTCCTTCACTCATGCAATATTGAAAATTCAAATTATGAAGGGTGATGATTTCAAGGAATGAGGACAACAATTAAAAGAAGAAATTTTTGCAGAGGCCAAGTCACTAGAGCACTCCAAGCCCTCCATCCACTTCATATTCACTATCTATTCATCATTCATACATCCCATTTCATTCTTGAAAAAAATAAACAGATCATCCTCTCCATTTTCACAAACCTACACTACTCCCTTTGAGCCCTAACATCATCATCCAATCCCTCTTCATCATTTCACTCTCATACAGTTAGAAGACCCTGACGGAGGAGGAGTGACTACTACAGGAAAGCAGGATGTTGCTACAATAAGGAAGAAATGAACAAATTATGCTAAACCCCAAGATGTGATCCGGATTTAAACAGGAACGCAACAAATTACAGAGATAACCATAGACACAAAGATGCAGCAGAAATAATACTTCATTTCATTAATGGAAAATACTGAAATATGCTTACAACCAGAAATGGAAATAAACCAGCTAGGGCGATGGTAGCTTATCTCTGAGAAGAGATGTGATGGCTACATGCCTCTGAACTGTCTTACAATGAGGCTCAGAGGCCTATTTATTGTTGAGAAACAGCGGAAAAACCCTTAACATTCCAAAACCTAACCCTAGAAGATGAAACGCCAAAACTATGGGCCCCGTTTGGGGTAAGTTGGTACATCAACTTCCCGGGGTCGTAACTTTGGCATATGATCTCCGTTTGACGCGTACAGTAGCTCGTTAGAAAGATCTATCCGAGCACTATCATTGTTGGAATGAGCAACATTAGTCCATTCCATGGACCCATGTTTCCCTCGGATTCCCCAAAAAACGTCGTTTAGGGCCTCAAAATGGCTCCGGAAGTTCAGGACCCGAAAAACTGCTAAAAATAGTAAGTTGTGCTACAATTAAGGAAACTGAAAATGCTGAGAAGAACAATGGTGGGGGTCCAGGTGGACTTGGCAGGTGGCCACCAATATCCACCTGGATCATTCCTCCCCCCTTAGGAAGTAATGGTCCCCATTGCGTTGAGCTCCTCCATGAGATGAGGAAACTTTTGCTAAACTTGTTCCCTGGTGAGCCACTTGCCCTGCTGAAGGAGTTGGCATGCTTTGACAACTCAATACAGTTGGATATTCTGTTGGCGAGTGTTCTTGATCTGTGTGTCCATGATCTGATCAGTTGCAGCTTGTTCCATGCAATCTGGATTTAATTCTGTGGGTTTGAGTTGTTCTGCAATGTCGGATGTGTCTAACAATGGTGGAAAGTATGGCCGAAGGCGGTCCACATTGAACACTGGGTGCAGGCCAAGGAATGGGGGAATGCTGAGCTCAAATGCATTGTCTCCCATAGCCTTAGTAATGGTGTAAGGACCATATCGGAGTGGTCTCAATTTCCGATAGGCTCCAGTAAGGCGTTCCTTTTGTAAATGCAACCAGACTTTGTCGCCCACCTGAAACTTGTGTGGCACCCGATGTTGATCATGTCGCTGCTTATACTTGGCATTTGATTTCTCAAGAATGTCATGGACCTGCTGGCGAATGTGTTGGATGCGCTCAATGAAGCTGGTGGCCTTATCTGTTTCGGACTGGACATGAGCTGAATTTATGTGAGTAGCTGCAAGTGGCATGGCCACATCAATGGGGCATAGTGGCTGGAATCCCAAACCCACCTGAAAAGGGCTATGGCCAGTGGAGCTGTGAAGAGCTCGGTTGTAGCTGTGCTGAACATAGGGGAGGCTCTCGTCCCATGTGCGTGGATGCTTTGAGTTATACATGCGCAGAATGTGCACAATCATCCTATTGACAACCTCTATCTCGCCATCAGTTTGAGGATGGAAGGCTGTGGACTTCGTGAGTTTGGTGTCCAGCATTGACCAGAGACTGGACCAAAATGTGCTGAGAAACCGACTGTCCCGATCTGAGATGATAGACTGTGGGATCCCAAAGTGCACCCACACTCGTTCAAAGAAGAGTTTAGCAGTGGCTTCTGCTGTGATATTCTTCTTGCAGGCCACCATAATGGCCATCTTCGAGAACCTGTCGACGACCACAAAAACACAGTCATTTCCATGCTTAGTGGAAGGAAGGCCTGACATGTAATCCATGGAGATGGATTCCCAAGGTCGACTTGGGGTAGGCAACGGGGTATAGAGGCCGTGCTTCTTAATGGTCAGTTTGGCAATGGAACAGGCAGTACATGATCTGATGTACTTTCCAACATCCTGTCGAAGATTCGGCCAATAGAAATAATTTTGCAGAACTGCCACTATTTTCTCGACCCCGAAATGTCCAGCAGCCCGACTGTAGTGGGCTTCCCAAATCATCTTGGCACGCTTGCTTGAAGGAACACAAAGGTGACCAAGGTGGCATAATAGGGCATCCTGAAGGTGAAAATCTGGAACATGCCGACCCTCCAAGAGTGTCTGGTATGTGTGGCCGAATTCTGGGTCGCTTTTGTAGAGAAGTGGCCAATCAGAAGTCTCATGCCCACAAGAGTTGAGCACGGTGGTTAACACCATGATCGGTGGTCGACTGAGGCAATCTGCAACATTATTGGTGCTGCCCTTCTTATACTTGATATTCAAGTGGAACTGTTGCAGGTATGTAGACCACTTCTGATGGTGATCATTCTGCAATTTCCCTTGGGTCTGTATGAACTGCAGGGGTCGGTGGTCTGTGTGGATGACCGTTTCCTTCCCCAAAATGTAATGCTTCCATTGTCGGCAGGCCTGTACAATGGAATACATCTCTTTATCATAAGTGGGGTACTTCCGGACTGTGTCTGAAAGTGTTTCACTGTGATATGCCACTGGATGTCCATGTTGAGTAAGGACTGCCCCAATAGCATAGTCAGAGGCATCTGTCTCGACCTCGAATGGTTGTTGTAAATCTGTTAACGCGAGCACTGGTGCCGTGCAGAGGCGATCCTTCAACTCCATGAATGCCTTCTGTTGAGATTCAGACCAAAAGAATTTTTCTTTCGCCCCTCCCTTGGTGACTTGACTCAAGGGCCAAGAAATATGAGAAAACCCCAACACAAACCTACGGTAGAAGTTGGCAAGACCTAGAAATCTGCGGAGCTCTGTTAGAGTGGTTGGAGAGGGCCAATCCCGAATGACTTGGATCTTGGCTAGATCGACATGCACCCCCTGTTCATCAATGATGTATCCCAGATATTGAACCTGGGTCATGCCAAAAGTGCATTTCTCCAAATTGGCACATAGCTTGTGTTGCTGCAGTGTTTGGAGAACCTGTCAGATGTGGTGGAGGTGCTCTTCCCAACTCTGGCTGAAGATCAGAATGTCATCCAAGTATACTACTACAAAGGAGTTGGTGAATGGCTGCAAGATGTCATCCATTAGCCTCATGAAGGTTGCAGGAGCATTTGTCAATCCGAAAGGCATAACCAACCATTCGAAGAGGCCCTCCTTGGATTTGAAGGCAGTCTTCCACACATCATAGGGTTCGATTGGTACCTGGTGATATCCTAACTTCAGATCGATCTTGCTGAAATATTTCGCCCCCTTTAGTTGGTCTAGGAGGTCATCAATCCGCGGGATCGGGTACCTATTACGGACAGTGATCCTGTTCAGCGCCCGATAGTCAATACAGAGTCTCCACGTCCCATCCTTCTTCTGTACCAACACGATCGGGCTCCCACAGGGCGATGAACTCGGACGGATGTGACCTTTCTGCAGGAGCTCCTGAATCTGCCTCTTGATTTCATCGTTCTCTAGAACGGAGTGCCGATAAATTGGTCCATTGGGTAGTGGCGCACCTGGGGTCAGATCGATGGAGTGCTTGACTTGACAGTGCAGAGGAACCCCTGCCGGGGAGGTGAAGATGTCCTCGTACTCCTCCACAACCTTGTCCATCTATAGTTGTCGTGCAGAGGGACCCCGTCTGGAGGTCGCGGCTACTGTCTTCTTCTTTCCTTGAGGTCGTATCATTAGGAAAACAAATTTCCTGGTTTTGGAAATGATCTTACTGCATTGTTTTGCAGTAATCAAAGAGATGGCGGTAGGTGGTGCTACCTCTGGTATCCTGTACAACTTATTTCCCAATGTAATAATAATAGCACGAGGCCTTGATTCATACACAGCATGTCGCTTCCACAAGTATGGTTGTCCTAGTAATACATCACAAACTTCAAGGGGAGCAATGTCACACAATACCTCATCTGTGAAGGGCTTGATGTTGTATGGAAGGCGACACTGCTGGCTCACGCGAAGATCTCGTCCTTGGTGAAGCCACCCAATGGTGTATGGTTGTGGATGTGCTGTGGTCGGTAAGCCCAACCGCTTCACGACCTCTGCCAAAATGAGGTTCTTTTGACTCCCGCTATCAACAATGAACTGTATCGGGGAGCCCTTTACCCACATCTGGGAGTGGAAGAGACGCTCCTCCTCCTCTGGATCTTCGGGTTCATTTTTCTGGATCTTTGCGGTAGCAACAGTGGCGCTGGGATCCGCATCAATGATCTGCTTCCCTTTTTCATTCCCCTTATCGGGTTCTGACTCAGAGTCGGAACATGCATCTGATTCTGAAACCTTTAGCTCAGCCACCAGTGACTGCTTGGCCCGACACTCACTTGTGTTGTGAGTGGAGCTCTTATGGAACTCGCACCATTTTCCAGTGTCCTTTCTCGGCTTCGCGGCGCTGTTCTTTGCTTGCAGCTTCGGCTGGTTGTCTTGGGCTGTCCCGCCTTGGCTTTGTCCTTTGTTCTGTGGTTTAGGGGCACCTTCCCCTGCTTTGGATTCGCAGATCCAAAGTCTCGCTTCTTTTGTTTAAACTTCTGCTCGACCTTGATGGCATGTTCGTATGCTGCGCCGAGCGAGGAGATGTTTAGGAATTGTATTTCTTCCTGGATGTACTTGTGCAGGCAGCCACGGTATTTGAGTATCAAATGTTGCTCCGAATCCTTGATACCCAACTTTGTGCGAAGGGTATGGAAAAGATTGGTGAACTTCAGCACGTCTTGGTCCCTTCCCTGCCGCAGCGTGGTCCACTTTATGTATTCATCCTCATAGCTTCCAACAGGGTAGTACTGCTCCTTGATGGCATCCCGGAACGAATCCCAGGTGGGTGCGGCTGAAAATAGTGAGCCAGTACTTTCATCCATCTGCTCGCAGTAGGTTTCCCACTAGTCCTTGACGTGGGGGGCTGCTTTAAGAAGAGCAAAAACAATCTTTTCCCGACTCGAAAATTCATGAATAGAAAAATAACCCTCTAGCAGATTTAACCATTTATCTATGGCATCTGCGTCTATCTGACCCTCGAATATGGGGATTTCAAAATTAACTTGTACCTTAAAGGGTGTGGCGTTTCCAGAGTAGCTGCTGGAAGCCGATGCGTTGCTTCTGGGTAGCCGCTGAAGGATCTGGGCAAAGCTGTCCATCATCGCGTTCCGTTGTCGCTCGAGGGCTTCTTCGAGCAAGATTTTGATGGGATCTCCTGCCCCCTTGTCTTTCTTCTCATCTGCCATGGGAGGCCGTCGGGATTTGTAAGGTTGGTCTTGCAAAGGTTCAACCAGTTCAAGCCCTAACTCCTTATATCCCGACCTTGTTGGGGACATGCAAAGAAAAACAGAGAAAAAGCAGACCGCTCTGATACCACTGATCCGGATTTAAACAGGAACGCAACAAATTACAGAGATAACCATATACACAAAGATGCAGCGGAAATAATACTTCATTTCATTAATGGAAAATACTGAAATATGCTTACAACCAGAAATGGAAATAAACCAGCTAGGGCGATGGTAGCTTATCTCTAAGAAGAGATGTGATGGCTACATGCCTCTGAACTGTCTTACAATGAGGCTCGGATGCCTATTTATTGTTGAGAAATAGTGGAAAAACCCTTAACATTCCAAAACCTAACCCTAGAAGATGAAACGCCAAAACTATGGGCCCCGTTTGGGGTAAGTTGGTACATCAACTTCCCGGGGTCGTAACTTTGGCATACGATCTCCGTTTGACGCATACAATAGCTCGTTAGAAATATCTATCCGAGCACTATCATTGTTGGAACGGGCAACATCAGTCCATTCCATGGACCCATGTTGCCCTCGGATTCCCCAAAAAACATCGTTTAGGGCCTCAAAATGGCTCCGGAAGTTCAGGACCCGAAAAACTGCTAAAAATAGTAAGTTGTGCTACAATTAAGGAAACTAAAAATGCTGAGAAGAACAATGGTGGGGGTCCAGGTGGACTTGGCAGGTGGCCACCAATATCCACCTGGATCAAGATGACAAAGCTTAAGAGAGACCTAATCAAAATAGAAAACTCCAAGGCCATTATGCAATCATCTAGGCCACAAGATAGAAGATGAAGGCAACAAAAGGAAATGGGGCATTCACCATGAAAACATAACTCAAACTGCAGTGATAAAAACAGGGTTTCTAAGAGGTCTCTAATCTCTTTCTAGCTTTTTTCCAACGCCTAAAAGATGTTATAAAATTTCGAGAAAGGTTGGGAAGTCAAGTAAGGGTCTGCCATAACCTCGGACTATCATTTACACTCAAAAAGGGTATCCTATAGTTTTAATAAGGTTTCCTGTACTTTTGACAAGAATTACTACAGGATGTCTTAGTTCTCATCTAAATGCATTTTAAAGGTGTTAGAGGTGTCCAAATGGTGGAACAAGGTAGTGGAAGATTGATAAGGGTGTACAATACCTTGCCAAACAAAAAAATATTCAAGAACCCATCTTGAATAAGGGGAAGAAGGTAAGCTAATGGTCTCAAGAAACAACGATTTTTTCTTTGCACAAATATGCTTTTGGGCTTGTCGTTGCAGAACTTGCAGCCAATATTCTTAATGCACAAGAGAGAGGCCACTAGGGACATGGATGAGGCACAATGAGGTCACTAAGTTGCTCAGAGGATGAGAAACACTTTCAGCAGGGGGGTACGATGGGCCTCTGAATTATACATAAATTAAGGCCCATGCCTCTAAATTAAAACGGAAATTAAGGCCCGTGACCATCCTTTAGGACATTAAACCTCTCTTTCTACATTAGATAGTGTATTTTTAACTTTAATATATTCATTAGGAAGGTTAATGAATAATTGGATATTTGTGCCTAATATTATTTAATTTTGTGAAATATTATGAGAATATTGGGCAAATTATGAATATTTGGAGGAGGAGATAATTTAGGGACTTGTTCCCTACTATAGGAGGATCAATAATAAATAATAAATCAACAAGATATTATGGAATGATGGCACAAATTATGGAAATCAAATGATTGAGAAAATATAGGAATGTGTTCCACTAATCAAGGGACTAGATCCACTAATCAAGGCATTTTGGTGGAGAAAGATTCCTCCATTCATGGGAAATGATTCCTAATAATTTTTTATACCAAGTCAAATTTTCCTTTAGGGAATGATTGAGAAAATGTAGGAATGTGTTCCCTGCCATTTAATGCAGATTGCTAATATTGGGGACCAGATCCACTAATCAAAGGATTTTGGTGGGTGTTGTGGTCACCAACAACCCCCCTCTTTGATTGGTATTAGCAATAACACCAAGCAAATGGGGACCCTTAACAAAAAATCCAAAAAAAACTTTTATATCAAAACTCTGTATTTTGACTCCCTAAAGCTATATCGCATCGCGAGGAGAGAACGAGACGTTTTCCTATGCGCATAATGAGCTGCGAAGAAGCGACGTGAAATTCATCGCATCGCTTATGTTGTGAAGCTCTCTCAAATGAAAAGCTTAAGGAATCGCCGACGACCGATATGCGACGTCGCATATCGCAACATCGCATGAGCAGCACACAATGATTATAATTATTTGCGATCTACGATATTTGCGATCTGCGATATTGCGATCATCAAATCCTGCGATAACACATCTTAAACGACGCAATCCTCGACACTGCGACGCGAGTCGTAGAAATCACTCATCGCAAAGGTTCTTCGGCACAGCGTTCAAGGAAAGCTGTCTGCAGACCAAAATTGGGCGCGCACCTTAAAAAAGAAATTAATGATTGTACGCCAAAGTATCCGAGAAGGATTGTGTTGTGTTTTTCGAAGAGTCAGTTCATTATGAGTGTCATGATTATGCATTCATTAGAGCTTAAAGCTTTCATGTCAATATTTTCGTCGTTACTCTTTTCCTTTGCGTAAACTGTAAGACAGCAACTAATATAAATCAATGTGCAGGAAACATCTAAGGAAAAGGGGAAAATGTCAATACTCGGAGAACAAAGAAGAAATGCCTTCGCAAACGGATGCCACATGCAGCAGGACCGCGGATTCTAGAGTATCACTCAACAGATACTGATGGAAATAGACTATCTAAGACTCAGAGTCAAAGGCGCACAAAAGCAACATGTTTTCAAAAGATCTTGAAGCTTAGACTGGGTAAAGCAAAAAGAAAAATGCTAAAGGAGGAAAACACACCAGAAAAGCCTGGAACAAAGAACGGAAACAGTTTTCAATACAGAAAATTGTTCAGAGAGAAAAGTCCCTAACTTGCTCAGTCATTCGCCAGGCCGGAAACTGAAATAGCAACAACACAATCAGTTTGAGAGAAATTTGGGATATTACCAAGTATACACACAGCGAATACACCAAGCCAGAGGAAAATATCTTCCAGTTTGTCAGAAAGCGGTGCCAACTCTTGTTGTTTCTATTTTCGTAACTCAAACGAAAGGAGAAGACAACCAGCCGACTCTTCCCAGGCGAATGTTGCATTGCTTACAGCACTAAGGAGCAAATACAGAAACGGTTAGAAATTAGATTCAATTTTTAGAAATAATTTGCTTTAGTAGAAGGGCGGTCATTTGAAACCGTGTCCTAAATTTATGTAATTAAGATTAATTAGTTAGCAATATTTAAACCCTTCTCAGGCATTTGGAGAAGGGTCCAGAAATTTGTCAAAAAACTTGTCCTCAGAACATGCACTTTTGCACCCTTGGAGGGGGTTTTTGGTGAATGGACGGATCGAGATTTATCAATGTTTGCATTTAATGTCTGCTACTGATGTTGCACTTTTGTACTCTTAGTAGATGTTAGAACAAGTAGAGATAAATCGTTATTGCTTGAAGCTTATGAGTGGAACCAGTCATAAATGGTACTTTTATCTCTTGACCTATTTCTGTTCATATTCTTAAAGTGATATGCAGTTTTCAGTTGTTTATATGTTAATGCATGAATGTGTGGGTTACCATTTGGCACTTATGTACGGTGGAGTCATTTATTTGTGCTTGATATATGAATAACTTATTATGCGATATGCTGTTCACAACTATTTTGCCTAACTTTTTATGCAGAATGGTTTATCTTAATTGATTTCTATTCTTATGATAGCTGAATGATCTTTATTACCAGTTATTGTTAGAAATCTTTTTAGATCGCATAATAGAAGAAATACACCCCGGGTTAGTGTAGATTAGATGTGTTGTTTTTCCTTTATTAGATTACAATAGCATAGAGTTAGCTTAGAAGTTTGAATTAAATTAGCTTAAAATACTCCTTGATCAGCATCATTCAACTCTACACACACACACACCCCTTAGATTGGGAAACTGGTCCCATTATCCCCAGTCGGACCCGCTATACCAAACGGATAAGGAGCTGCCAAACAAGGTCCGGACCGGGTGGGTATCCCTCTTGTTGTCGACCCGATTTTCGGGCCTTCAACAGTGGGGAAAGCTTCCTCCATTCACGAGGAATGATTCTTAATCATTTTCTATAAGTACCAAGTTGAATTTACCTCTAGAGATAGATTTTCATTAGTGTTCTTGTGGATTGAACTCGTATTTTTGCATCTCCTTTGTATTTTATTGCAGGGATGTAATTCTATTAATGAAAATAATGAATATTGGTGTCATGCTCATCTTCTAAATCTTGTTCTCCTCCATAGATCTCTGAGTTTCCTTGGGCTTCGCCATCCCAGAAACCTCAGAGCCCTTTCGTATCATTTTCTTTCCTTCTTTTCACTTCTTATGCACATGCATCTCTATTTTTTATTTCTTTCTATTTCTGGCTTTAGTATTAATGATTTCTTGTTGTAGGATTGAGTTAAATAGTTGATGTAAGTTCTTTTGCAGGATCAAAAAAATTATTTCATCCTTGGGAAAGCTTTGGAAGTTCAAAGTAATCATTGACCTGCTTGGATTAGTCTTCTTATTCCCAAATATAGATTGTTGGACCTCCTTTTTACCAAAGAACAATAAATTTCTGCTATTTTTTAGAGCATGCTAACAAGATTCAATCGAGTTGGTTCCACTTGCATTAAATCACAAAAACATTCTAGTTCATATAAAAAATTACCCCATTGCATTTTCACTTGATTTGGTTAGGCATTTTTAGATTTACTAGCTCACTCGTTTTCAAATTTTTAGATTTTCGAATAGTAACGTTTTTTAATTTTTTAGCATGGGTTAACAGAGGTATTTTTGAGTGATTACACTTGGAATGGGGACCTAAGACATCCTAGTTAATAAAAAAAATTGTCCCATCCAATTTGGATTTGATTTGCTTGGTCATTAAACCCTCACCAATTTCATCATTTCACAAGGAAACTTCTCCAAGCTTTTTAAGAAAATCCATCCATCTCCCAACTTTGGTGTTGAGTTCTGAAGTGGTTTGAAGTAGCAAAACCCTAGAACCCAAAGCTCTGAAACCAAATGTTATGCAACCAGCTCACAAAATAGAAGAAGAGATAGTTCAACGACTTCAAAATAAGCTTCTTCTAGTGGGAAACCTCCTTTACATTACACAAATGAAGAATTCTTGGATGATACAAATGACAAAACCTCCCTTCTATATATAGGACTCTAAGGGGCCTCAATATAGTCAATGTCGACATAACAATAATAATGTAAGGGCACAAAAATAACAGTAAGGGGCTATAATGAAAATAATAATGGGGGAATACAATAGTATTATAGGGACCTAACAGTTGAAAGATGTCCTACTTTCTCATAGTTAAAGCATTTAAGGGAATCCTAACTTTGTATTTTCCATATACCTTTTCGATTCTTCTCACAAAATGTTCTCCGTCTTCATTTGATTCCATATCGGATGTATCACTTCATTCATGCTCTTGATTCTTTTTCTTATTTTGAGATTTGAAGGATACTTCTTGTGTAAATGGCTTCTCTTTCTCAGTTATGATTTCCTATGTTGTGACAATCCCATACAATTCATCCATTTTCTATTTATCAAGATCCTTCATTTCTTCAATAGTTGAATCTCTAGCATAAAATATTAAGTGGAGTGATATTAACACTTTTTCAATTTCTCTAACAACCTTATATGAGTTTGGAGCTTTACCTTCTTAACCTTATAATCACCTTCAAATATATTTTCATGTTTGTCGCATGTTCCCTTTGCGGATTCACAATGCATCACATTGAGAAAATTTGGTTATGATAGACCATGAAAGTTAGTATTCATGGCTTTTACATTATGTTCATTGGCCTTCATTCAATATTTATTTATTAGTGGAGTTGTTCGATCCTTATAACTATTCACAATAAATTGTGAATGGTCAAAGTGAAGAACCATTAGATAATTTTTCATCCTCATTATCCATAAAATAATTTTTGTACCATCAAATAATGGGACCTTGTTTGTGTAGAAACTATTAACTAGCATTGTGTAGTTCTATCACCTGCCTTCTAGTTGTTATATTATTTTTAAAAAAACCTTCTCTAATGAAAATTTAAGAGAACCCACTTATATTGAGGGTGCATTGACCCAATATAAGACACTTTTTAATTATTTAAGAATTCATGATCCATAATAAAACAAATAAATATGATGGCCTTTAACATACTAAAAATGAAATTATGGAAAAAATCTTGAGATCATGCCCTCGAAATATGTTTTAGGACCAATCACAATTGTTGACTTCCACATTGTATATATCTAAAACTATTGAAAAATAAATTGAAAATTTAGCCAAAATTTCCCCTCAATCTCTCCTCAGTACACTTAAAATTTAACCATTTGACGCATGCAATAAAATATTATATTGAACATTTTGATGACTCATTCACTTCACAATTACATATTTACCTTCACATATTTTCATACACATTTACTTCCTTAAATTCCCAAGGGTACAATTTTTTCATAAAATGTTTGTTTGGGGAAACAATAGTCCAATGTTCTTTTTGTCCAAGGATTACAACTTCTCACTAGGGACAACAATTTCCATTGTAATTCTTTGCTCGAAAAAAAATTCAAAATACATTGCTAGAACCTCAAAATGTCTAGGAATGTTTAGAACCTAAATATCCATAGAAAGACTACCATGAAGATAAAAACCATTAACTCAGTGAAAGAGGTGGGTGACCATCAATATCCACTTGGAAAAAATCAAATTTTCTCATTACATTGGGAAAAATCTAACAGATCCTGGGTGACGGGGACAAGCTAAGGAGAACCTAAGCTTACCAATCATTTAAGGATAGAACACTAATTGATGCACCCTCCTCTATGATTGTGCTAGGTACAACCATATGATAAGCATGTACTATAATCTGGAAAGGCACATAAGATAGGAGGTGATATCCTTCCAGTCAAATCCAATAAAAAGAAGTGACTAAACTACTTGGATGGGGTGTCGTAGGAACAAGAGATATCCCCTCTTGTTCTATGGGAGTGGGAGGAATGGTCTCATGCATCTCAGGAATGGGATGATTTACCTCCAGTTCATTCGAAACTAAAGACACCAGAAGAACCTGAGTGGTATGAGGTTCATCCTCTACCTGAAAGGTATGGTTAGTTGAAGGTGGAGCTAGGTCTACCATTTTCTCAACCAATGATTGGTCGAGAACGAACTCACGAGACTCACTTTCAGAGAGAGCGGGGTTGACAAAATATGAATTTTGATCAATCACTAGATCAACTAATGAAGGAGCAGGGGAAAGCTTTCGAAACCTAGATGAAAGACGAGGTTGAGAAGCTGTAAGGTTTCCCAACTATTTGGAAGCTTGATCTAAAAGAGGACAAAGGTGAATGGGATGATTACCTTCACACAACTTACAGGGAAATTTGACTTTCCCATTTTTCCTATGAGTTTTAGTGACACTAGTTGAAGGTTTATCACTAGCATGATCTCCAAAGGCTAATGACAAAGGATGATGTGAACTTGTAGACCACACTTCTAAGACCTTGGGAATACTAAAGCAATCATGAAGAATGTGGTCACCCTTGCAAATATTGCAAGGGAATTTTACTTTTCGGGGCTAGTTGGAAGATTTTTCTACATCTGTTGCATCTGTAGCAATGGCTTCTTCGTTCCCTCTTGCTGATTTTGCTTCTTCTTCTTCATCCTCTTCTTCTTCTTCTTAGCTTCCTGGTTACTAGAATCCAAAGTTTCACCAGGCAAAGAGGAAGAAGGAGGTGAAGAAATAGGCGAAGAAAGTAAAGGGTCAGCTTTAAGATCAGCTAGAGGTTGATGTTGTTCAGGTGGAGGAGAACTTGTTTGAAAAGCAGTTTGGACACTCGGAATCACCGAGTTCGAAAATAACCAAATTGGTAAACCAATGGTCAATCCAGGAAGGGACAATGTTACCATATACGGAGCACCAGTATTTCCAAAAGAGGGAAAGTAATTAGGATTCCCGTCAGAGGGGTTTCCTTGACTGGTAGACTTGGGAAATGTTTGCATCAGTATTAACCTAATATATAATAAGGAGTATTTCCACAGGAAGGATGTTGTTCCATGGTCATTTAATTTCTTTTAGAAATTAACAAAACAAAATAAAAGTTGGGTAAGCGAGGCAAGAAGTTTTACCAAGTATTCGTGAACCATTATATACACCTTAGCTAAAACTAAGGACTTGACGTATGACGACCGATCTCCCTGAATGTTGTGTTCGATGTATCACGTTTACAAGGCGGCTGACTCAATTACTTGTGGCTAAAAGATAGAAACCTAATGCGGTCTCCCAATATATACTCGATGATACGGGGAGCACAAGTTCGTGTTAACGTTGTCTAATGCATAACCGTTTGGTGAGAGAGTTGTGATATACTTTCCAAGCCCAAGTTTTGGTCAAAGGTTTTGTAAGACTCCGCGAATTGCGGGCGCGAAGCGTGATGTATAGGATGAGTCTTAGGGATGTCCGCCCTAAAATATTGTAATGTGATGTAAAGTCATGTCGGCCTAACCATGGTCCATAGACCATGAGAGTGTATAAATAGAGCGAGGCTCTAAGTGTAAAGATAGTGAATTAGAGAGAAGAATAAGAATGGTTCAAGCATAGAAGAAGAGTCTAAGTATATTGGGTCATAGTAGTATGAAGAGGCTTTGTAGCTGAGTGCACAGAGGCCTAGTAGAGTCCGCAACTGAGTGCGCGGACCCCTGTAGCTAAGTGCGCAGGGCAGTGTCGAGTCTGTAATCAGGATTGAAGATTAATAAAGAGAAGTTGATTCTTATTTCTATGTATCTATTGTACATTGTCTTCTTTACATTGAGACTGTTTTATTTACCGCGCGCACGAATATGATTGTTGAATATGTTGTTATAATCATTAGTCTTACATAAAGAAGTCAAGTAATCAGATAATAAAAGGTTAAATAAAAAAGAACTTGGGTATTATACGGGTTGTGCCCCAAGTAGGGCTGCGCGGAGCAACATCGCAGGTTACAAAGGATAGCAAGTGCGCCTAGTGACGGATCAAACCGCGGACCTCCAGAAGCTCATCATACATCCCTAGGGTGCAGAAACCTAGTTCTAGCACCCTCCCATACTACTTCGGGTGAGACCTCAGTCCGCACTCCGCGGACTATTGCTGAAAGGGCTAGTGGTACTAAGATTTGCTTGGCTAAATCACCTTTGAACCTGTGTCAGGTCCATACAAGCCAAAAAATGGTTCTGTTGCTAGGACCAGGATTTGCATAAGGGATGTCTGATGTCGTGCCACTGGAACCCAATAAAGAAAGAAATTGAAGAGTGGTTGGACAAGAAGATTCATGAGTTCGCGATGCAGGAAAATAGAACTCCGCAAGTATCTAAGGAACAGTGGTTGGAATGCTACTTGTTTATGGAAATCCATGAGATTTTCTTTGCATCCTTTCCTTCTGAGCTGTATGAGTAGATCGCGAATTTAGCAGACAGCCAAGGAAGGTGTAGGCTCGACAAACCAATAGTGTGGACTCCGGAATTAGTGCGCAGACTAGAAGCGTCAGAAGATAAGATTGCGTGAGCTGTGGACCATTGGCTCGACCAGATAATAGGAGGATTTATCACTGATTTTGCGGTAGACAAGACCGTCAACTATAGTGAGGTAGATCAACATTTTCTCAACAGACCGTGAGGTAAGTATATTAAATCTTTGAGCACTTGGATTAAGATGCTATTGTGTGAAAAGCGGGTTATGCGAATAAATTAAAAACCAGTCCCTTAATTTCACCCTCGTGGGAGAGCGAGGAAGAGCTCGCGAAGGTCTCTCCAAGAAGTTCGGTCAATTTGAGAAGACAATGAATTCCGCGTTTACCACCTCCACCCACACCGCCACCTGTTTCACCCCCCTGACCTCCATCTCCACCCACTACACCTCCGCCACCACTGCAGTCCAGTATGGCGAGTGCGACTGGTATTCAGAGGTGTGGGGAATGAAGATCTGGACCAATTCTGGTATGTGGTAAGAGAAGTATGGGAAGCACAAGGTGTCACGGATGACAATATTAAGAAGGCTACGTTGGTAAGCATGCTATAGGATCGCGCATTAACATGGTATATCAATCATTCTAATGACCACCCAAACACAGGAATCGCAGAGATCCAGGCCGCGCTGAATAGGGCATTTAGCAGGCCAAAGTCAGAAACACAATCAATCATTGGGTTTAAATAGATCACGATTCTCCTGGGTGAGACCCCCTGGGATCTGGATCAAAGGCTAAAGAGTATGATTCGCGAAGCCAATATGATGTTGATAGATGGATAGCATCGCGCATGGTTTGTAGCATCTCTGACACCGCACTTAAGGACGACATTATCATAGCAAAAGCTTTCCACCCAGGCTGAAGCATTGGAAATGGCAATGAGATTACATGAGACCCTTATACAAGATCCTAGGTTGGGAGTCCAACAAATCCACGCACAACTACAGAATCTGTGTCTGGAAATGCAGAGTTTGAAATAGGACAGGGCACCTCAGTCGGAGGTGCGCGAGGAAGTATGGTGCATAAAATGCAAAGGCCAGGGGCACGACAAAGATCACTGTCCAGTGTTCGCGAACTACTTGGAAGGAGGAGGGCTGATGCCATTGAGATCGAAGGCACAGGCAGGGCCGACCATGGCACCTGCATTATGGTGCGTGATCTGTCAAATAGGAGGGAAACACACTATGGATAATTGTCATTTGTTGCAGAAGTATATGTAGACATCCCAACAATTGTTTTGTAATTTTTGCAGGTCGGTAGGCCACGATGAATGCACATGCCAAAGTTACGAACTAATGATGGATCAGACCCCTGCCTACAGGGTACAGATCGAAAAGCGAGCCATTGACCCAAATACAGGGATGGCGTGCGCTGGATTTCAGGGGCGCGGTCGAGGATGAGGTGGAATGGGACCAGGAAGGGGTCGCAGACAACTAATTTGTTACAATTATGGAGGGCCAGGGCACTATGCCCATGATTGTACCAACCCGACAAGAATATCATGTTTGTATTGTACTTAGTTTGATCATGAGGTCGAAGACTACCCTTCGTTGATCGCAAGAGCTTCCCGGAGGCCTCCACTTTAAGCAGTAAGGATCAACTAGAACCAGGAATGGATCCTTCAATACTCACTACCTTTCTGGAGACATGCATGAAACTGTTGCGTGACAACAAGACAATCAAGTGACTACAGGAACTTATCACTAGGTGCGAGGGGTCAGGGAACCCGCATAGTCTGGAAACTAGGGAATCATGCCTTACACATCGGAAGGGAAATGAGGTTGTCTGCGCAAATCGACGAGTACAAAATGGACTAGGTAATCCTAGATCTGGGTTCGGACGCGAATGTACTACCAAAGTAAACATGGGAATGCATGGGCAGACTCGCGTTACAATGGTATCCTATTTTGTTATGAAAGGCGAACCAACAGAAGGTTCTTCCCATGGGAAGATTGTAAGGGGTAACCTTAGATATTGAAGGGGCGAGCACGTAGGCGGATTTTGAAGTGATAGAGATTGTCGATGACAGTAATCCCTATCCCACACCACTAGGAATAGATTGGGCCACCGACATGAATGGAGTCATAAATCTGAAGAAGCACAAAATGATCTTTGAGAAAAATTCACTATGTGTAGTAGTACCGCTAGATCCAGCCGAAGGAGCGCGATACACTGAACTAGTGCGCAACGATGATAGTGATGACGATCTCGATTGTATTTACAAGATAACTGCATGAGAACAGGATTGGGTGAATCTGATTATAGATGGAATAATTTTGTGGGAGTGCGAAAGCTCCTGCACTTCGGATTTAGACGAAGAAGTAGAGCGATGGCAGAATTGGCTACATGAAATAACAATGCTTAATTAAAACATGGTTGTTAGATCACTGTGTTGTGTGACAACAGAGGCAAGGGAGCTAACGACATATGATGGATTGTCAACGGTGGATGAATTTCTAAGCCAATTTGAAAGCATAGTACCAGAACAACAACTGTTCGATGCGTTGAAGTGGGCACTACCTTTCTTGATGGGTACAGACATATGCTGTACAGCTTGCACAAGCGCACACCAGCCCCAAAATAGAGAATCAGAATAAATCAAGGTAGCAGGAAAGGCGATGCGCGCTACCAATTATCCATGTTGAAGCATTTGATAGGGTGTGCAGAGTACTGAACAAGGTTGACCAGGCGAAATGAAATGATTGGGACCTGCTCATGCCAACGGTTTGATGGGCCTATCGGATCATGTGTGAAACCCTGAACACAGAGACGATCCCAAAGGTGCAGAACGGAGTGCTAACCGTACTTACGAAAGAAGATCCAAAAAGGAATACACATATACTGGCTCCCGTAGTGGCAACAATGCGCGATGGCAAGGAGGAAGAAATCACACATCTATGCGAGGATGAACATCTAAGGATTCAGGAAGCCATCTGGTGAGGGAACCTTAGACTCCACGAACTTGAAAAGGACCGAGTACGATTGAGGAAGAAAAGCATTTTGATGGACGTTGAGATCACGAGGCTGGAAAACAAGATCGCGCAAGCCTGTCTCGTCGAGAAACCAAGGATAACAGGGCCAGATGGATGATCATACCACTACGTTATATGAGTGTCGCCGAAAATTTATGACTCTACTGCCATGTTTGTTGTGAAGGCAATTGAGGATTTCCCGCAAACTACATTGAAAGGTGAGTTGAAGTCTTGCACAGTTGGCACGACCACCTGACTAGCCGTAGGGGACACAATCTCAGCGCTCCAGGCAGTTGAAAGAGAGTGTGGGACTCTAAAAGAGTATGTTTGGGAACTGCATGATAAGGGAGGTGCACGCAGAATTAGCATGTCCCAAGGTTCGCGCCTACGCATGGGGGGCTATGCTACCGCGCGGGTAGGCTGGGAAGTGACCGTTGGTGTCACTGTTCATGACGGGATGTCCGATTTAAGGCAAAAAGGAGTGGGTGGTGGGCATTTAAGATACGAATTAAGGACAAGATTTGGGATAATCTGCTGCCAAGAAAGCATTAATGACTCAGAATTTGGGGGAATGGTCGAATTCAAATTCAAAAGGCGTTATAAAACTCTAAGGGCTAGCCACAAGACAACACTTGTTCATTTGAGATTTGAGCAATTACGTAGAGTACAGAGTGTTGAGCACCAAGCGATATTTGAGCCCTGAAGTTCGTGAACAACCATAGATAGTTCAAACAGGATGACGACTACCAGGAGAAGTGTGGGTTTTGTAGAAAGTACCATTGACGAAGCTGCGTAGAACCCCATGGTGCAAGATGTCCCCAGAGAGGTTGGGGATGCGCCGGAAATTCCGAAATCACCTCGGACGCCGAGACCCAAGAAGGATAAGCAGACAACGAGACCAAACTGCATGTCCTCACGGAATCCGCAGTTCGGTAAACTCTCCATGGAAGAAAAGGGCAAGGCTGTCACCATTGAGACAGATGATGAGGAGGAGGACCTACAGGCTCTCATCGATGAGATAGAGGCAATAGAAGACATGGAAGAAGACATCCAGCCGATGCGCGCTGCAGCAAAATTTCCCGAGTATGTCCCTCCGTGGAAAGGGAAAGCTAAGATACCCAAGGATTTGGAAGCCGCTAAGAGCGCACTCCAAACCTCGCTCCTCCATGATGGAATTATGTTTGAGGGATCGCCCTTGGGCCGCATGCCAACAATGAAGTTTGAAGATTGGGACCTCACTGACAGCGAGAAGTTCCCACATTTAGAGATTGATAACCTCATGAAGCAAAGCACAAAGGGGTCCATTACAACACTAGAGCCGCGGAAATGGCTGCGCGGTGCGGAGAAGGCCAAACTACTTCATCTACTATGGATTCCACACTTTCACCATGCGCCTATCACAATTTTCATCATCAGGCAGCTGCTTTGCTTGGTGCACGATGGGTACTTATGGCTGGAGGAGCCTATTTCCATCACAGTAGATTTTATCCACAAGATTTCCCAGCTGCCCTGTAAGGGAATGGACCCCACGGAGATAGCCAGAAAAAGTGGAGATTTGGCACTCGCAAAGGCCATGAAGAAGAAATACAAACTGGAAAAGAAAAAGAGGGGTTACGCAATCAACAACATTAAAGATAAAGGGGTGCATGTAGCCACCCAACTCTTGGCCGGGAAGGTAATGAGAAAATGTCATGGAGATGAGGTACCAGCACCGATAGTTGTGCTGGCAGAACAATGCACCAAGGGGTCCAATTCAACTGGGCTGAGTTCCTCTGCGAGGAGTTCCTAACTAACTGCAAGAAGCCTAGGAGCAGGGAAAGACCTTCCACTACGCGTGGTTGCTCTTGTCTATTTTACTGGTAATAGGGGAACTGCCTGAGGACAGTCAGTTCCCTAATATTGAATAGGACTTACCAGAGGCTACAAAGTACGTTGCTCTGGGCTACTAAGGACGCCACACGGATCCACGAAACAAAGATCTTCTAGGTGCTCATGGAGGCAAGCGTCCGGATGTGGATCAATAGGAGGCTACGCTTGTCCCCCACAATGTACAACAGTATGCGGAGCTTTGCAGACTTCAAGGCAGACATGCATAATGTGTATATCAAGGCATGTAAGGATCCAATGCAGAAATGGACCAAGCTCCCCTTCATCGCTATTGATGATGCCTTCAATTTGATATTCAAAATTTTGTGGTAGAATGTTTGCTTTTCCAACAAATTAAAGTTAAGAAAATTAAGACCTTGGGTTTGTTACAACCTTTATCCATTCCAAGTTAATGATGGGAGGAGGTTTCAATGGATTTATCACAGGTTTACCCAAGTCTGAAGGAACGAGTTCCATCATGGTGGTATTTGATAGACTTACCAAGTATGCAGACTTTTGTGCATTATATCATCCATTTAATGCCAATACATTTGTTACTGCATTTATAGAAACAATTCAAAAGCTACATGGAAACCCAAAGATTATTGTAAGCGACAGAGATCCCATTTTCACTGGAAATTTTTGGACAAAATTATTTTCTTTTCTGGGTACTCAGTTAGCTCATAATTCATCTTATCATCCTCAATCTGGTGGGAAAACTGAGATAGTGAACAAATGTTTGGAAGGATATCTTTGTTTCTTTGTATTCGATAAATAGACACAATGGGTCAAGTGGTTTCCTCTGGTTGAATGGTGGTATAACACTTCCTTCCATATTGAAAAAATAACCCCATTTATGGAACTTTATGGATATCATCCACCATCCATCACATCATCTTTAAGAGAAAATTCTAAGGTTCAAGTAGTGGAAGATCACATCGAGCATCAACAACAAATTCTCCAACTCTTAAAGGGTAACCGCACTTTGGCACAAAATAGAATGAAACAACATGCATATCAACATCATAACGAAATAAGTTTTGATGTAGATGACTGGGTATTTCTACGACTATAACCATATAAACAAATGTCCCTCAAGTAAGCTAAGGATAATAAATTATCACCAAAGTATTATGGTTCACAGAAGGTGTTGCAAAAGATTGGTACTATGACATAAAAATTATATCTTCCTACATCTTCCTGCATATTCATATTGGAACCTGAAGCAGTCACAAAAACAATAACTCGAAAGCTACGAAATCGATCAATTTCAGAGTATCTTATCAAGTGAAAGAACTTACCCACTGAAGATTCCACATGGGAGGATGAGAATTTTATACAGAAGCATCTAGAACTACTCAAGCATTGAGGAAAACACTTTTTTGAAGGATAGCACCATGTTAGGTCCTTATAATATTAGTGTATTCCCCCATTAATATTGTCGTTGTATTCCCTTATTGTTTTTGTTGTGCCAATGTTGTCCCCGTATTGTTATTATTGTACCCCATAGAAGCCCACTATTGTTATTGTGAAATAAAAAATATTTAGAAAAATAACTCTCCTTCATCTATATAATGAATTCCATGCCAAGGGAAATGTGAGGAAGGAATAAAGTAAGCTTAATATCTTGAACTTTTTAGTGAGACCTAAGGGGAAACCAAGGTAAAAAATAAGATAGGATTGCTTGAGGAATTCAGGTAAATTTGGTTTATGTACTACATTGATACCACTAATTGACATAAATGGACGTACTGAAATTTTTCCTTCCTTTAATATTCTTTTAATTCATGTAAGATAGTTTCATTAATATTTTCTATATTTGCACTTATGTGATTTCATTAAGAAGGATAGAATGACTTTATTTCTAACAATATATTTTTTTCAAATATTTGGAAAAGTGTCTCACATTTTTTGTGTATATGAAGTAGGTCATAAAAGCAAGAGTGTTAGATCTTGAAAGTTATGCCTACCAAGGACACATTAAACTTGATTTGTTAAAAATATGCACCTTTTATTACCTCTTTCTCATTTCTATATCTTAATGGATTGTTTTTCTCAATTTGATTCATTATCTAAATAATGTTTTAACCCATGTCTCCCTTAAGTTAAGGAAAAACATGAGCGGGCAATCACCTATTTTTAGGTGGGATTGTTCTCCATATTAAAATTGATGCTCCGCCTAGGATCAAACACAAAATTTCTAGTTTTACTGACTAGTTTAGCAACAATGCAGGACAATTTTTTTAACCTTAGTAACTGAAGAAACACGCTCATTTTTTACCTTGGTCTCTCTATGGGCCTCTCTAAAAAATTATCTAGGATAAAATTACTTGATCTCCTTGAATTTTAATTTACCTTGTTTGGCTTTCATTATATAGAGCGATGAGAGGTAGTTTTAGGATGAGTGGATGTCCTTGAATTCTTTAGTGCACTAGGTGAGATTGATTCAATAAGCCAATTTAATTGTGATATAAATGAATTGCTACCAAAGTTCCATTTTGATTCTCTTAGGATTGTACTTAGTAATTAATTATTAGAAATCTACAAGGAACATGATTTTTACACAACCTAGTCTTCTTTAGACATGGTTTCATTTAGTTTAATCTAATCTAACATCAAAATGTTGAATAAAACCAGAATAATAATCACATTGTCCTTATACATGTCATAAGAAATAATATCAACATCAATATCATGAAAAATAACACTAATATCGAAAACAATATATTATATTATAAATATATATCTTCAAAAAAATATTATAAAAAGTAAATGACTTTAACCTAATATAAAAGCAATATACTTTCTGATTTTGCATTCATGTAACAACTATCTCAGCTAGATTATGTTACCATTATGAACAAATCCTCCTCAATTTCTCGAGTGACCTCCTCACCAATTTTTGAAATTCATAACCCATATCTCAACTGATTTATATTTTAGTTATAGTAATGTTACACATTTTTATATGAGTGGATTATATTGAAAGGGGTTGTCATAGTGGGTTAATAATCTAGGCTACACTATCAATTTGATGTCTTTCTACTGCTAGGCTCATGCAGTCCAACCATATATCCTCCTCTTGTATTTTATTTCATTGTATCTTAGCCCTAACAACTATCTTCTTCTTCTATAGTCCTTTGGATTCCTTCATTGTATACAATAAGAAATGAAAGCCTTGTTTTTCTAATGCATAGGTTAAGTCATATGTTTTTGGAATTCATGTAGAGAAAACGAAAGTTATAAAATGATTTCCATCATAAATGGTTGACATGCTTGCAACAATTCCACATGAACATCAAGTACAAGAAGGGTAGCACAAATCATGTTACATATTTCCTTAGTCATCCCATGGTTGTGGTGCTTGCCATAGTTCTTAACTCTTGTCAAAATAACACTTTTGGGTGGATACAATTATACAATAGTGCATTTGACATTGTTTTCACATGCTAGAGGTTGATCATAGGTAAACAAGTTCTTTTTGTTCCTTCAAGTGAGCATGCCAAGCTAATTTGGGAGGCACAATTTAATTAGGTGTTAGGGAAATTTGGTGTGAAGAAGTTGATAACAATAATTCAGGACTTTTTCTAATGCACTACCTATGCCATTGCTAAAAGAAATAATCAAGAATTAAGGGTTTTACACTCAACTACCTACTCCAGTCAAGGATTGTATTTTTGTGGTTGTCAATTGGCTCTCTAATATGCCAACTTTGGCATCATGGAAGAATAGTGTTGTAGGAAAATCTACTACTAAACAATCATTTCAACATATTTGGGTATCTTGAACCATTATTTCATATAAGAATAGTGGGTTTTCCAATACGTTTTAGTCAAACTACCAATTGAATACCTTTGATACCCAAATAGATTGAAATGTAGAAGTGGTCAAAATGATAATTATGCTCATATTTCATATGTACAATACAAACCATCCATGCACATAGGATCAAACTTGCTATATGTTTAGCGTTTCTATAATAGAGCCCTTCATAGCAATATTAACCTATTGACGATGCTAGACCCGCCAACATTTAGGGGATCTCCCCAGTATGAAGTCCAAACTAGACCTCACACCATTTGGTGTGTGACTCCCATCCGATATGATGGCTCGGTTGCCATTATGTTAAGGATATGCCTTATCACTTGCTTGTCAACACATGAGAGTGGTATAATTAGTCTTCAAACATCGAGGTTCATGTCCCTGGTGAGTGCTTAGTGTCGCTTGTGTCAAATTTATTTCACTAAAGAGGGAGAGGGTGAGAGTGAGTCTCATATCAAAAAGGAATAGTCCCAACTCAGTTAGAGACACACAACACAACAGGATTTGTGTAGCTTCCCGTGGAGTAGTCCACATGGATGCGACAGTCACAAACACAAAGTGAAAATATAGCACATACAACACCCAACAGAGTAGTCCACATGAGTGCGAAGGTTGTTATAACAAGTTTACAATAATGAATCTATCAAGTTTCCAACGGAGTATTCCACACGAGCAAGACAACGATAACAATTGATACAACACATTTCCAATAGCATATGCAAAAAAACAATAGAAATAGTTCAACTATCTTAGTACAAGTTAGAGAAACATGCATTACAAGCATCAAAAGAATAGTCTTACAAACAAATACAATACATGAGTGAAATGTGATGGCCAGTTAACAGGCTTCTGAAATAAGCGAAAGTTCTAAGACACATCCACACACCATATATCACTAACCCCAATAGCGGTAATTTAGAGCCACTACTTTCTCCTCAAAGAAAAGACTACAAACACTCAAGGCTATGTGGGAGGAGCCAAGGTGAGAATTTATTTTACATGTACAGATGAGGGCTATATATAGCCAAGGGTGAAACTGACCCTTGTGACTCTTCAACTTCGACTTACAGGACTCTTCGACTTTCATGACTCTTTAACTTCATCCGTGGGTCTCTTGGACTTCCACATTACATTACATTGATTACATAAGTATGACCCAAAGTAGTGATGTGGCAAAGGTGACTCATGAGACTACTCGACATGACACTGCTGGTATGCACATGTTGGTTGTGTTGTTCGTGTCGAGATGGTGTGTTGCTAAGTGATTAGT
Source organism: Pinus tabuliformis (assembly GCA_031772625.1). Classification (NCBI taxonomy): domain Eukaryota; kingdom Viridiplantae; phylum Streptophyta; class Pinopsida; order Pinales; family Pinaceae; genus Pinus; species Pinus tabuliformis. The sequence goes on along the minus strand of CM062819.1, from coordinate 1,418,358,719 downwards.
GTGCTCGTGGTGTACCAAAACTCCACATATGCATGGTAAAGTATGTGGAGTCTTCAATGGTCTTGGTGCTCACTTGATGGTCCATGCATGCACATGTGTCTCCTTCGCTTGCTACTTGGTGTGCTTCATGTGTTTGTCCAACCATGAGTGAGCCTTCTAGCATGCACTCCTTGTTGATCTCATTCATCGTCACGCCATGTTTCATCCATGTACCTATTTCTACAATCACTCATGACCAGACAACATCAAATCTAGAAATTTCCTTGTCTACAATGATGCATTGTCTTTTGTTCTCGGGTACAGGTGACTAGGAGATAGGACAAGGCTCTCAAATTACGTAAAGGACATTTTAAGCTGGGTGCGAGGCTCTGGGGCACTCTCGAGAAAAAATGCAGAAAGGTCACTGAGAGGTTGGGTTGAGCAGTCCGAGAAAGTAGTGATATTTGTGTGTTCCGGCTCAGCTAGGAGGAAAAATTGTGCAATTTTTCCGGGGAAGGCAGTGCGGATAGCAAGAGGCACCCGCAATGAAAATTGCATACATTTTCAGGGGATGCCGGGAACGGGCTACGGGAGCTTGCTGCTCGTAACTGCATAGATCTGGGAGGCAATCATGCAGGACATGTTTGTGTAGTTTTTGAGTTGAGCAGGGTGTCGGGCAGCAGGTGGATTGTCTAAGAAAACTGCACAATTTTCAGGAGGAGTGGTAGGTAGGACAACAGGGGGACTGACTAAAAAAATTGTGGAATTTCTAGAGATATTGCAGTGATAGGCAGCTGGTGTCTATCCCTTCTTTTTGCACAATTTATTCAAGCATTGTAAGTAGGAAGCTTAGCAGCTTCTGCATAATTTTGGGGATGAGTGCAGCCCAATGTCACTTCCCAAGTCAAATTCTCTGGTTGACCAGCAGGAGGCTTGATGGATAGGATTGCGAGAAGCATAGACTGATATAGATTGTTGGGAAACTTATGCGATGTTTTGGGTGATAGTCTGCTAGGTTGAGTCTGGGATTGTGCAGTGCAGACTTCCTCAAGGGAAGCCTCAATATTTGAATAGTTCTGGGAAACAGTTCTTAGTCACTAAGAGATGAGACTACGCACTGCATCGATGTGGACATCCGGCTGATGGAGGGTGGTCTGGTTGACAATTTTTTGGGAAAAAAGGCTAAGTGTGAGTGAGTGAACTCGTGTATACATGACCTTGCAAACACACACTCAACATGACTTGATGAAAGGACACCTCAAACCACAAGACAACATATTCTCAGTGTGACTAACTACGGGATTGTCTAATGGTGAAAGAGAAAAGTGCGACACTTCAAATAGATCTTCGGACGATCGTGATGACACTTGCATGACATTGCTTACAACATTGTGTGTGAGTGTGATATATGTTTACATAGAAAACACAACTCATACACACAAATACAAACCTTCAAAGTCACCAGAACATGGTCGCAAGCATGACATAGTGATCAACATGCTGACCATGACAGTTGGTCAAACAAGTGAAAAGGAAGTAAGACATGTAGAGGAAATACATGAAATGACTTATTTGTGTTTGCACACATGCATGTTACTCAAGATAGGATGATATGACAATGACAAGCTATCCTACAAACTCAACTAAGAGGTGTACTTCCAAAGGTGTTCTTTACTTACCATACTTACCCTCGAGATGATCATGCATCTGGCTGAGTCTACATGCCGTCTTGATCTTTTGCCATAACTTAGTTTCTTGGTCCTTCTCCGTAACTCCTTGGGAGTGATCTCAGCATGTCACATGTTCATGTAGTCACTGAGAAATAGATTAGTATAGTTTCAGTGGGCAGTGATTGCTACCAGGATGAAGTCTTGGGAGGACACCTCCGCACAATTTTTGAGTGCAATGCAGCCTAGGAAGCTGAGAAGAAATACTACGTAGTTTTTTCTTACAGTGGGTTGCGGCTGGGGGAAGGACACTGGAGGAAACCACTGCGCAGTTTTCGATGGCAAGGGAGGCTGGGGTCTCTGCGCACTGTGATGTTCCAGTAGGCAAGGGAGGAAGCTTGATGGTTGCAGAAGAAAACTTAATAGTTCCTCGAAGCTAGATGAGGCTAGATTGCTCAGGAAATGGTTAAGTGTGAGATCAGTGACAAAAATGTAAATAGTGATAGGACTCAACTATGATCACACATGAACACTTAGCAATACAATGTAGATCATCCATAATATATAAAACATACTCTTCTTGATGCAACAACCTTCATGACAAGAGTGCGTGAAGTGAGTATGAAACATGTCTATGTGATGATAACAACTCATGCATGCATGCTTTCCCTTGAATAAAAAAAACATCCCCTTTGCATCCCCTTTGCTCTTTGTCACTGCTAAGCTGACAATAGACCACTATGGTTTCTCAAACTAGCCTCTTGTTGATTCAGAAGAAGCTTGATTATCAATGAGGAAAAAGGGAAATTTACACTAAATGAGCTCCTGTCTATTGTAGTAAAGAAAATACTAAAATCAAATGCTTAAACACACCATTCATCTAACTAACTACTAAGAGGCTTTGCTTCAAAAGAATTTTAAGTTAACATGTGTGTAATTCTATTCTCCTAGGCATGCAATTTGAAACATCCAAACATTCTATTGCTGTGCATGTAAATGAACAAAATAACTCTTTTTCCTTTTTGTCTTTTTGTGTGAAAATGTGAATGATAACTTCTCTTTGTGATGTGGCAAGTGGATTAAGGATGATGGTGAATGGTTAGATGGCTTGGGAGGCAAGTAGGGGTTTTCTCCTATCTTCCTAGGTGTTTTTTCCACAAGTCGGCCTCAAACCAGGCCACTACAAGTCAACCTATAGGATGTCGTAATGCTCCTACAGGATCCCTAGTATTCCTACAAGATACAACCTAGAGCAAAAGGAGGGATTTGGAAGGTGGTGTAGGGCTTAGGGAAGGTGAATGGTTGGAAAAATGAGGCAAGGGAGTGCCTAAGACTCTTTCAGAGCTTAAAACAGAGTTTGTGAGATGATTGGATTTTCTCAACAAGCTTGGAGAAGTATTCTTATGAAATGATGAATTTGGTGAAGGGACTTAGTGGAAAAAATGATAATCATATATGGATGAGGCTAGAATGGGGTTGCTGGTCATGAAATCTCTTTGTATTGTTGAAACTCTTCCACTGCATCAATCACTAACATTTATCCATAAATCATGTCAAACAAGAAAGATTCAATTAACTAAAGGAAAACAGAATTTCATTATCTAGTTTCCTATTTCATGCATGGGAATACTTGCAGAATAATGTGAAACCTTGAGGAGATCTAGTGCAAGGTTGAAGATATCAGAAATGACAATTAAATCCTATTCTTAAAACTAGTAAAATGCTGGCCTAAGTAACAGAAAACCCTAGATTACATAAGAAATCAGAATTCTGTCTTTTTGCGGTTGTATAGGAGTTATTTCCTCAAACCATGGTCCCTGAAGGGAGGAGTGAGGCCAAGGCTACCTACTATTAGCTTTTTGATATTACTTTACTTCCTAAGCTAATGTTGAAGCATTGCATAAATGGAAGAAAACTAATTAAATCCACAACTACTTGCATTGAAATGATGCTAAATACAATAGAACCATTAATCTATGAAATCAACTAACCATACAAAAACAAGAAGATGATCCTTTGTTGCTAGGGTTGGGTCCTAACCCAATATCTTCACCCCTCTGAGTCAAATCAGTGCTAGATCAAGGAAATGCTCATTCTCATTATCAAATCAGAAAATTATATAACAATGTCATCCACAAGTCTTGAACTCGAAAAATGCTTAGTGATATTACATTAAAAAATTGAATCCTAATGAGGCTCTAGGCCTCATTATTTATACAACTGAAGTCTCCAACAACTTCCTTAAATCTAGGGAGGCTCGACTCCCAAACTTAGGATGAATTGGCTCTTTAACAATCACTTTCTCGGCTGCCTTTTGATCTTCATGACTCGGCTACTTGCAACTCCGAGTTAGTGTGATTTGATGGAGGAATATTTGAATGAGTGAGGAGTAAATAAGGAGGATTTATCTCCTACAATCTCTCCTCCTTGTCCCATTCGAGTTTTTTCCCTTAAGTAGCCAAAATTGCCATGATTTGCTCTCAAAAACCTGCAATCAATGCACATTAGTCGACAAGGCATAACATCTCACTTTTACTCATCACATTAAGCAAAATATAATCAAAATATGTAAGGTATTATGAGAATAGTTGATTTAAATAAGTTTGGAGGTGTATTAAGGTCCATATAGTTACCCAATGATGAGGCTCATCAATCAAAAAATGAGAGTGGAATACTTAGTCTTAAAACAATCTGGTTCGTGTCCCTGGTGAGTGCTTAGTGTCGCTTGTGTCAAAGTTATTTCACTACAGAGGGAGAGGGTGAGAGTGAGTCTCATATCGAAAGGGAATAGTCCCAACTTAGTTAGAGACACATAACACAACAATATTTGTGCATCTTCCCGTGGAGTAGTCCACATGGATGCAACAGTCACAAACACAAAGTGAACATATAGCACGTACAACACCCATTGGAGTAGTCCACACGATTGCGAAGGTCCTTATAACAAGTTTACAATAATTAATCTGTCAAGTGTCCAACGGAGTAGTCCACACGAGCGAGAGAACAATAGAAACTGATACAACAAATTTCCAGCAGCATATGCACTAAAGCAACAGAAATAGTTCAACTATCTTAGTATAAGTTAGAGCAACATGCATTACAAGCATCCAAAGAATAGTTTTAAAAACAAATACAATACATGTGTGAAAATGTGATGGCCTGTTAATAGGCTTCTGAATTAAGCAAAAGTTCCAAGACACATTCGTACACCATACATCACTAACCCTGATAGTGGTGAGTTGGAGCCACTGCTTTCTCCTAAAGAAAAGACTACAGGCACTCAAGGCTATGAGGGAGGAGCCAAGGTGAAAAAGTATTTTACATGTACAGATGAGGGGTATAGAGAGCCAAGGGTGAAACTGACCCTTGTGACTCTTCGACTTCCCTTGTGACTATTCGACTTACACAACTCTTTAACTTCATCTGTGGGTCTCTTGGACTTCCACGTTACATTACATTGATTACACAAGTATGACCCAAAGTAGTGATGTGGAAAAGGCGACTCATGACACAACTCGACATGACACTGCTGGTATGCACATGTTGGTTGTGTTGTTTGTGTCAAGATGTTGTGCTACTGAGTGATGAGTGTACTCGTGGTGTACAATAGCTTCACCTTTGCATGGTAAAGTGTGTGGAGTCTTCAATGGTCTTGGTGCTCTCTTGATGGTCCATGCATGCACCTGTGTCTCCTTCGCTTGCTACTTGGTGTGCTTCATTTGTTCGTTCAATCGAGAGTAAGTCTTCTAGCATGCGCTCCTTGTTCATCTCATTTGTCATCGCGCCATGTTTGATCCATATACTTGTTTCTGCAATCACTCATGATTAGATGACATCAAATCTAGAAATTTCCTAGTGTACCATGATGCATTGTCTTTCGTTCTCGGGTATAGGTGACTAGGAGATAAGACAAGGCTTTGAAATTATAAAAATCACATTTCACGCTGGGATGCGAGGTTCCAGGGCACTGTCACAAAAAACTGCACAAAGGTCACTAAGAGACTGGGTTGAACAGTCCGAGAAGGTAGTGAAATCCATGTATCTGTTTCTGCAATCACTCATGATGAGATGACATCAAATCCAGAAATTCCCTAGTCTACCATGATGCATTGTCTTTATTTCTCAGGTGGAGGTGACCGGGAGATAAGACAAGGCTCTAAAACTGCACAAAGCACATTTCACAATGGGATGCGAGGCTCTGGGTAACTGTCGGGAAATTTTTTGTAGAGGTCACTGAGAGGTTGGGTTGAGCAATCTGGGACAACAGTGACATCTGTGGGATCTAGTTTAGCTAGGAAGCAGAACTGTGCAATTTATCCGAGGAAGGCAGTGCGGGCAATAGGAGGCACTAGCAGGAGCTTTCTTGTTAGAACTGCACATATCTGGGAGGAAGTCATGTAGGACATGTATGCATAGTTTCTAGACTGAGCGGTTTGTCGGGCAGCAGATGGAATGTCCAAGAAAATTCTACTATTTTCAGGAGGAGTGAAAAGCAAGCCAATAGGGCGACTGACTGACAAAACTACACAATTTCCAGACATAGTGTAGTGATAGGAAGCAGGTATCTGTCCCTCTTGTCTGCGCAATTTATTTAGGCAGTGCAAGTAGGCAGGATGGTAGCTTCTATGTAATTTTTTGGATGAGTGCAGGGCGTGGTCACTGCCCAAGTCAAATTCTCTGGTTGAATAGTAGGAGCCTTGATGGATAGGCTTGTGGGAAGCACAGACTGAGATAACTTCTTGGGAAACTTTTCTGTTGTTCTGTGTGGCAATAAACTAGGTTGATTCTAGGATTTCACAGTGCAAACTTCTTGGAGGGGTGCCTCAATCTCTGTGCAATTCTGGGCAACAGTGCTTGGTCACTAAGAGTTGAAACTTCGCAGTGAAACTCATTGAAGGTCTAGTTGATGGAGAGTGGTATGGTCGATAGTTTTTCAGGAAAAAAGGCTAAGTGTGTGAGTGAGTGAACTCAAGTATACATGACCTTGTGAACACACACCCAACATGACGACAGGACACCTGAAACCACGAGACAACATATGCTGAGTGTGACTGACTGCAGGATGGTCTAATGGTGAAAGTGACAAGTGCAACACTTCGAATAGATCTTCGGATGATCATGACTCACTTACAACATTGTGTGTGAGTGCGATAGATGTTTACATAGTGAAGACAACGCATACACACAAAGAAAAACCTTCAACATCACCAAAACATGGTTGCAATCATGACATAGCGATCAACATATTGATGGCGATAGTTGGTCAAACAAGTAAAAAGGAAGCAAGACATGTAGAGGAAATACATGAAATGACTTATTTGTGTTCGCACTCATATATGGTACTGAAGACAAGATAATATGACAATGACAAGCAGTCCTACAAACTCAACTAAGAGGTGTACTTCGAAAGGTGTTCTTTACTTATGATACTTACCCTTGAGAAGATCTTTAGAAGAGTAGCAAAAATGGGTCACAAAGATGTTGGGTTATGTCTTTGAAATCATCTACAAAAAATAGAAGCAAAATGTTGTTGCAGATGCACTCTCGAGAAAGGATGAGGATGTTGAAGCATTTATTTGTGCCATTTCTATTATCCAACCAGATTGGATAAATGAAGTAAGGGATGAATGGAGGAATAGTGAAGTAGTGTGGGAACTCATTGAAAATTTGTAGCAAGATCCCAGTACATATGATACATTTAGCTAGAAAAATGATTAGTTATGGTACAAATATCACTTATACCTCTGTAAGAATTACCAACTCAAACAAATGATTCTTCTGGAATCACACACATCTCCCTTGGGAGAGAACTCAATATTTTTAAAAAGTTACCACATGGTTAAGGAGGATTTCTTTAGGGATAGCTTTCAATTTGATATTCAAAATTTTGTGGCAGAATGTTTGGTTTTCCAACAAATTAAAGTTAAGAAAATTAAGACCTTGGTTCTGTTACAACCTTTATCCATTCAAAGTCAACGATTGGAGGAGGTTCCAACGGATTTTATCACAGGTTTACCCAAGTCCAAAGGAATGAGTGCCATCATTTGATAGACTTACCAAGTATGCAGAGTTTTGTTCATTATATCATCCATTTAATGTCAGTACATTTGCTACTGCATTTATGGAAACAATTCAAAAGCTACATGGAAAACCAAAGATTATTGTAAGGGACAGAGATCCCATTTTCACTGGGAATTTTTGGACAAAATTATTTTCTTATGTGGGTACTCAGTTAGCTCATAGCTCATCTTATCATCATCAATATGATGGAAAAACTGAGATAGTGAACAAATGTTTGGAAGGATATCTTTGTTTCTTTGTATCCAATAAACAGACACAATGGGTCAAGTGGTTTCCTTTGGTTGAATGGTGGTATAACACTTCCTTCCATACTTTAGAAAAAATGACCCCATTTAGGGAACTTTATGGATATCATCCACCATCCATCACATCATCTTTAAGAGAAAATTCTAAGGTTCAAGTAGTGGAAGATCACATCGAGCATCAACAACAAGTTCTCCAACTCTTAAAGGGTAACCACACTTCGGCATAAAATAGAATGAAACAACATGCATATCAACATCATAGCGAAATAAGTTTTGATGTAGGCGACTGGGTATTTCTACGACTATAACCATATAAACAAATGTCCCTCAAGAAATCTAAGGATAATAAATTACCACCAATGTATTATGGTTCGTACAAGGTGTTGCAAAAGATTGGTACTATGACATACAAATTAGATCTTCCTTTGGTTGAATGGTGGTATAACACTTCCTTCCATACTTTAGAAAAAATGACCCCATTTAGGGAACTTTATGGATATCATCCACCATCCATCACATCATCTTTAAGAGAAAATTCTAAGGTTCAAGTAGTGGAAGATCACATCGAGCATCAACAACAAGTTCTCCAACTCTTAAAGGGTAACCACACTTCGGCATAAAATAGAATGAAACAACATGCATATCAACATCATAGCGAAATAAGTTTTGATGTAGGCGACTGGGTATTTCTACGACTATAACCATATAAACAAATGTCCCTCAAGAAATCTAAGGATAATAAATTATCACCAATGTATTATGGTTCGTACAAGGTGTTGCAAAAGATTGGTACTATGACATACAAATTAGATCTTCCTGCATCTTCATATTGGAGCCTGAAGCAGTCACAAAAACAAGAACTCGACATCTATGGAATCGATCAATTTCAGCTTATCTCATCAAGTGAAAGAACCTACCCGTTGAAGATTCGACATGGGAGGATGAGAATTTTATACAGAAGCATCTAGAACTACTCAAGCATTGGGGACAACACTTTTTTGAAGGATAGGGCCATGTTAGGCCCTATAATACTAGTGTATTCCCCCATTATTATTATCATTGTATCCCCTTATTGTTTTTGTTGTGCCAATGTTATGTCGGCTCTGACTATATTGTGACCCCTTAGACTCCTATATATAGAAAGGAGGTTTTGTCATTTGTATCATGCAAGAATTATTCATTTGTGTAGTTTAAAGGAAGTTGCCCCCTCTAAGAGGTTTATTTTGAAGTCGTTGAGCTACCTCTTCTTCTATTTTGTGAGTTGGTTGCATAACATCAACTAAGTGTCCACATTCAAAGGATGAAAGTAGTGTTGATGAAGAAGATCATACCATAACAAAAGCAAAAAAATACCTTCCTACCAAAAATAACCAAAAATAAGAAAATCATAAAAGGAACAACTCTTATAAGAAAATAGAGAGTCTCTACTCAAAAATGTCTTAAGACAGTGTTATCAATACTTTCTCTAGATATAAGGAATATGATCACTTTATTGCAATCAAAACAAGGATTGATGTCTTAGAAAATGAATACAAAATGAAAGAAACAATGGAATTAGAACAGGTGGAAACTGCCAAAATAGATGGGGAAGTGGATCTTTAATAAAATCTAATTTGTTCCTAAAGTGAAATAAAAATATCTTTAGAAAAATACCTCTCCTTCATCTATATAATGAATTCCATGCCAAGGGAAATGTGGGGAAGGAATCAAGTAAGCTTAATATCTTGAAATTTTTAGAAAGACGTAAGGGGAAACCAAGGTAAAAAATAAGACAGGATTGCTTTGGGAATTCAAGTAAATTTGGTTTATGTACTACATTGCTACTACTAATTGATATAAGGACCAAATTTGGTTCTTTCCAGCTCAAGTTTTCAAACATGTTTTCTCTATAAGGACCAAATACATCAGTAGTTTCCATTATATATCACAACTTTGATTATGTGGACACATGATCAAATTATACTTATGGGTTTATTGACAATCAGTCAAGCAGTCCATTTGTTTCTGCAGCTGCTTGACTGGCTTCATTGGCATTTCTGTATTATTTAAGTGACCCTGTTTTTTAACAATATAGGGTAGATAGCAGGGTGCAAATAAGATTAGGACTCTCAGCATTTTTTTAGTTTCAAATTCAATTTTATTCTCAACTTTTAGTTCAATGTGTAGTGCAGAGTGGTTTTGATATCAGTTTGAGAATTGGCAGAACAAGTTGTAGATTTGGGAACAACCCAATGGAGAAGGCACTGGTCTATAAACTCAAAGATCAGTGGTTCCTGCCACCTCCAAGGAGACTTCCATCCCCAAGCTGGAGCTGGTGTTAGGGTACTATAATTATAGGAAATCTGATGATTTAGATATTATTTGTTGCTCTCATGATGAAGATTTTGGCTTGCTGACTTGCTCCACTTCCTCTCCATGTTTCATCATCCTTTACTCAGCTTTCTTCTTTATCACACACTTTCCTTGTTAATTCATTTGAATATTACCCCAGAATAAGTCGAATACTTGCTTTCAAATCATTAAGAATAGGTTTGTGTGATAAAAAGGTTATATATTGCAGAGTTTCTAGTTTTAAAGCCTTGGATTTTATTGAAATTTGCGTAAAAAATAAGCCTGAAAACTTAGCGATTTTATTGAAATTTGCGTAAAAAATAAGCCTGAAAACTTACCTCCTACTCCTGCTCCATCTCCATTCGACCTTCATTCAAAATACTTAAGCCTAGCACACCTAACACCAAACACAAGTGGGTAGCCTTAGGCTTATTTTGTCGAAACACAATGTGACTATGGGCTTATATAAACCATCATGAAAAATGTTCCCTTGTGAATGTCGGATAAATCCCATAAAGTGTGTGTGTGTGTGTGTATATATATATATATATATATATATATATATATATATATATATATATATATATATATATATATATATATATATAGAATTTTGTGAAGTAAGGGGTAAAAAGAGGGACCCTTATTCACAAAACGCTATTAATATAAAGTTTTGGACTTTATATTAATTTCTCCCCGTAATCCTATACTACCTCTTCCCCTTGCAAAGTCAACCAGTGGCCCACCCCGCACTAAGAATTAAACCCCTTCATTTTTATTTTCCTCAAGATTCATAAAAATAAATGAACGGTTAAAATTCCATATCCCACGCTTAGCTCATCCAACACTTAACATCCCAAAAGCACTCAAGATTAGCTGTTTCGCCCGCCGATTTTTTGCTATGTGGTAGCCCCAGGTTATATCACTTCCTCTAAAATAATACAACATAACACTTTAAAGCAGTGCGATAAATCATTAACTATTTTGGTTTTGAATCTTATAAATAGAGTGGATTAATTTCAAGTGAAATACAGAGATATGAGAATGCCGTAATATTTTAGAGCTAGGGGTGAAACCATACTTGAGGTAAAATATATAGCTACAGGCAATATGAGACTAAGGTTTTGGAATGAGATTCAAAGGTAAAATGGTTTTACAGCGATACATGAAATAAAATTCACGGATGCCATGAATTTATCAGAGAAAATAAAATTGAAAATTTCACATGAAATTAATGTACAGGAGAGCAAAGATAGCATTCATGTAAATGGATGCCATGAATTTATCAGATAAAATAAAATTGAAAATTTCACATGAAATTAATGTACACGAGAGCAAATATAGCATTCATGTAAATGCATTTCATAATAGAAGATTAAGGTGAAAAAAATTTACAAGCATGGTGAAATCAATTTACATGTGTAAAATCATGTTACCAGTGAAAGTAAAATAGTAAAGTGAGAATACTCTTCCAAACATACAAATCAACCCATGGTTTTGCAAAACCATGGAGGTATTCTACAAAGATAAAAGGAATTTACATACGGATAAAATTTATTTAGAGAGGAAGGAGTAATAAAAACAAAACTACACATGGTTTTGGTTTTTTGAATTCATGGAAAGAGAAAACAAAACAACATATTAGAAACAACAGATGGTTTTGTAGAAATTTAATTTAAAATATTTTGGAAATATTATTCAAATATATATATTATTATATATTTTCCAAAATATTTTGTGACACTAATGGATGATAAAACAACCAGGCAGTCACAAGATTAGCCATCAATGAGGGAAGTCTCAGATTATCAAGTCAAAGGATCATCAAACAGTTGAGTGAATTACTAAGAAAAAGAGAGATACATCTACATTTGCTAGTTCATCTGCCAGCACAACCACAATTTGGGTCCACATCCTACGTGCTCCCACTTCCACAACAACAACATTTTCACAACACATTCCACCAGAACTATTAATTTGTAGCAGTTAGAGCTTTTTAGTTCATCTATAGTCTAAAAATGTCTTGTCTGTTAGATACAACATTTATTGTAAATATTTTGTAAATTTTGTATAAATACTTATGCTTTTGAAGTATTAGAGGTAGATTGTTTGAGATCAGAAATATTAGTGATATGTTGGAGAATTCTAAGTTTTTTTAAAGCACTGGAGCATCAATACTAAGAAGACCATTCATAGGATTCTTTTGGCTTAAATACTGTTGATTTTTTTCTTATGTTAAAGTGTTTCACTATCATATCTTCACTGTAATCATCCAAATTCCAAATTGCAAAACATAAATGTGATGAATACGATTTACTCTTGCAATTTGTATGTTTTCTATTGAAGGCCACACTAAAGAATTCTTTACTGCTCTTTAGTTCTGCCTGATTGAATGAATGCCACACTAAAGAATTCTTAATTTCTCTTTAGTTCTACTAAACGTTTTCATTGTTCTGCCATCATCCACTTATTATTATGAAAGATCCAGTTAATATTCCTAACTTGCCCTAAGTGTTAATATTCCTAACTTGCCCTAAGTTTACTCTTCTAAAAATTGATGCAACCATCCAGTTTACCTTTTGACTCCATTGCCCAATAGATGCTAATTAAATTGAATACAATCAATCTTCAAAAACCCAAGTACAACCATAGCTAGTCTAATATTTTCAAGCAGCAAAGGTAAATTTTACAGAGAGAGCCCTCTCTCGGATTGTGATTTGTCCTACAACCTTCAAATTGCAGGGTGTTAACATAATAACGACCATACTTGGGATAGAATGTTTTATCTTCCTCAGAAAAGTGCATCAAATCTCATATCTGATTGTTGATGGTGAACAACGATTAGACACCAGAAGGTTGTACCTTTCACCTGGCGACTCCATTGTTCAAGATCGAGAGCTTCAAAGTTCAAAGCGATTCCATAACCAAAGAATCCATATTCCAAAGCATTAATGGTGGTACAGGATGACAGGGTTTGTGGCAAACCTTTCATTTAATGAAATTTTAAATGAATTCAGGGATGGGTTATCAGAATTTCAGCTTGATGAAGATTTTTTAAGAGTTGTGTTTCTTTTTCAAATAAAGAAAATTTTCTCCTGAAGTTAAAATATGTGTTCTTGAGTTAGTTGCTGAGAAATATGAAAATGGCATTAAACTTTTTCATTCTCAAATTCAATCATATAATTTCCGAGATCCTAAAGAATTCTTGGAAAATCTTCCTTCTCCAAAGCAAGAGGAAATTGTACTACCTTTTGATTTGTAGATTGAGGATGATTATTCTTTCAAGTAGAAACCTGAAGAAGTAGTTTTAGGGTTTAATATTGAGGATACAACTGATCAATTAGTCATTGAAGGTGTAGAAGAAAATATCATACATTATGCTTTTGTTGATCCTATAGCAGATTACATGGAGGTACTTTTCAGCTCAAGTTTTCAAACATGTTTTCTCTATAAGGACCAAATACATCAACAGTTGTCATTATATATCACAACTTTGATTATGTGGACACATGATCAAATTATATTTCTGAGTTTACTGACAATCAGTCAAGTAGTCCATTCATTTCTGCAGTTGCTTGATTGGATTCATTGGCGTTTCTGTATTATTTAAGTCATCCTGATTTTCAACAATATAGGGTAGGTAGCAGGGTCCAAATAAGCTCAGGACTCTGAGATTTTTTTTTAGTTTCAAATTGGTAGAACAAGTTGCAGATTTGGGAACAACCCAATGGAGAAGGCACTGATTTATAAACTCAGAGATCTGCAGTTCTTGGCACCTCCAAGGAGACTGCCATCCCCAAGCTAGATCCGATGTTAGGGTCCTATAATTATAGGAAATTTGATGATTCAAATATTATTTGTTGCTCTCATGATGAAGCTTTTGGCTTGCTGACTCGCCCCGCTTCCTCTCCATGTTTCATCATCCTTTACTCAGCTTCCTGCTTTATCACCCACTTTCCTTGTTAATTCATCTTAATATTACCCCAGCATAAGCTGAATACCTACTTTCAAATCATTAAGAATAGGTTTGTGTGACAAAAACGTTATATATTGTAGAGCTTCTCATTTTAAAGCCTTGGATTTTATTGAAATTTTCATAAAAATAAGCCTGAAAGCTTAGTTCTTGCTCCATCTCCATGCGACCTGCATTCACAATACCTAAGCCTAGCACACCTAACACCAAGAACAAGTGGGTAGCCTTGGGCTTATTTTGTCGAAACACAATGTGACTATGGGCTTATATAAACCATCATGAAAAATGTTCCCTTGTGAATGTGGGATAAATCCCATAAAATAATATATCTATATATATATATATATATATATATATATATATATATATATATATATATATATATATATATACTACCTCTTCCCCCTACAAAGTCAACCAATGGCCCACCCCACACTAAGAATTAAATCCCCTTCATTTTTATTTGCCTCGAGGTTCCTAAAAATAAATGAACAGTTAAAATTCCATATCGCAGGCTCAGCTCATCCAACACTTAACATCCCAAAAGCATGCGGAATTAGCTGTTTTCCCAACCCGCCTTTTTGCGACGTGACAACCCCACGTTATATCGCGTCCTCTAAAATAATACCACTTACTACTTTAAAGTGGTGCCATAAACCTCTAAATTCTTTGGTTTTGAATCTTATAAATGTTACGGGAATATAGAGTGGATTAATTTCAAGTGAAATACAAAGATATGAGAATGTGGTAATATTTCAGAGCTACGGGCCAAATCATACTTGAGGTAAAATTATATAGCTACAGGCAATTTGAGACTAAGGTTGTGGAATGAGATTCAAAGGTAAAATGGTTTTACAACAATATGAATTTATAAGAGAAATTAAAAGGGAAAAGTTCACATGAAATTAAAGTACAAGAGAGCACATATAGCATTCATGTAAATGCATTTCACGATTTGAAGATTAAGGTGAAATCAATTTACAAGCATGGTGAAATCAATTTACATGTGTAAAATCATGTTTAGGTAAAAGTAAAAGAGTCAAGTGAGAATACTCTTCCAACCATACAAATCAACCTATGTTTTTGCAAAACCATCTAGGTATTCTACAAGGGTAAAAGGAATTTACATACACATGGTTTTGGTTTTGTGAATTCATGGAAAGAGAAAACAAAACCACAGATTGGAAATAACACATTGTTTTGTAGAAATTTAAAATATTTTAGAAATATTTTAACTATATATATATATATATATATATATATATATATATATATATATATATAGATATATATATATATATATATATATATATATATATATATATATATATATTCCAAAATATTGTGACACTAATGGATGATAAAACAACAGGGCAGTCACATGATCAACCATCAATGAGGGAAGTCTCAGATTATCTTAGAGGATCAAGAAGTAGTTGAGTGAATTACTAATAAAAAGAGAAATACATCTGCATCTGCTGGTTCATCTGGATTGTTTGAGATAAAAAATATTAGTGATCTGTTGGAGCATTGTAAATTTTTTTAAAGCACTGGAGCATCAATACTAAGCAGACCATTCATACGATTCTTGTGGCTTAAATACTAGTGATGTTTTTTTTGTTAAAGTGTTTCACTGTCATCTCTTCGCTATAATCATCTAAATTCCAAATTGCAAAACATAAATGTGATGAATAGGATTTACTTTTGAGTACCTTATTCTGGCTGCTTTTGCAATCTGTATGTTTTCTACTGAAGGCCAAACTAAAGAATTTTTTACTGCTCTTTAGTTCTGTTTGATTGACTGAATGCCACACTAAATAATTCTTAATTGTTTTTTAGTTCTGCTAAATGTTTTCATTGCTCTACCATCATCCACTTACTATTATGAAAGATCCAGTAAATATTCCTAACTTGCACCAAGTTTACTCTATGAAAACTTGTTGCAACCATCCAATTTACCTTTTGACTACATTGCCCAATAGATGCTAATTAAATTGGATACAATCACTCCCACGTACGATCATAAGTAGTCTAATATTTTCAAGAAATAAAGATAAATTTTATAGAGAGAGCCCTCTGTGGGATTGGAAGGGCTAGATTCCCATCCTGAAGTTGTTTTGATGTTACATTCTTGTGATTTGTCCTATAACATTCAAATTACTGGTGCTAACATAGTAGTGACCATACTGAGAATAGAACTTTTTATCTTCCTCAAAAAAGTACATCAAAGTTCAGATTGTTGATGGTGAACAACGATCAGACACCATAAGGTTTTACCTTTCACCTGGCGACTCCATTGTTCAAGATCCAAAGCTTCAAAGTTCAGATCTATTCCATAACCAAAGAATCGATATTTCAAACCATTAATGGTGATACAAGATGACAGGGTTTGTGGAAAACCATTCATTTCATGAAATTTTAAATGAATTCAGGGATGGGTTATAGAATGTCAGCTTGATGAAGATTTTTTAAGAGTTGTGTGTCTTTTTCAAATCAAGAAATATGAAAATGAAATTAAACATTTGCATTCTCAAATTCAATCATATAGATTTTGAGATCCTAAAGAATTCTTGCAAAATCTTCCTTCTCCAAAGCAAGAGGAAATTGTACTACCTTTTGATTTGGAGATTGAGGATGATTATGCTTTCAAGTAGAAGACTGAAGAAGTAGTTTCAGGGTTTAATATTGAGGATACAACTGATTAATTAGTCATTGAAGGCCTAGAAGCAAATATCATACATTATGCTTTTGTTGATCCTATAGTAGATTACATGGAGGTTATTTTTAGCTCAAGTTTTCAAACATGTTTTCTCTATAAGGACCAAACACATCAGCAGATGCCATTATATATCACAACTTTGATTATGTGGACACATGATCAAATTATACTTCTGATTTTACCGAGAATCAGTCAATCAGTCCATTTGTTTCTGCAGCTGCTTGACTGGCTTCATTGGCATTTCTGTATTATTTAAGTTAGCCTGATTTTCAACAATATAGGGTAGGTAGCAGGGTGCAAATAAGCTTAGGACTTTCAGCCTTTTTTCTAGTTTCAAATTCAGTTTGCTTCTCAACTCTCAATTCAGTGTGTATTTCAATGTTCAGTATGCAGAGTGGTTTTGATTTCAGTTTGAGAATTTGCAAAACAAGTTGCAAATTTGGGAACAACCCAATGGAGAAGGCACTGAGCTATAAACTCGGAGATCTCTGGTTCTTGGCACCTCCAAGGAGACTTCCAACCCCAAGTTGGAGCCAATGTTAGGGTCCTATAATTATAGGAAATATGATGATTCAGATATTATCTGTTGCTCTCATGATGAAGCTTTTGGCTTGCTGACTCACCCTGCTTCCTCTTCATGTTTCATCATACTTTACTAAGCTTCCTACTTTATCACCCACTTTCCTTGTTAATTCATCTAAATATTACCCCAACATAAACCGAATACCTTCTTTCAAATCATTAAGAATAGGTTTGTGTGACAAAAAGGTTACATGTTGCAGAGGTTCTGGTTTTAAAGCCTTGGATTTTATTGAAATTTGCATAAAAAATAAGCCCGAAAGCTTAGCTCTGCTCCATCTCCATGCGACCTACATTATCAATACCTCAACAACAACAACATTTGCACAACACATTCCACCAAAACTATTAATCTCTAACAGTTAGAACTTCTTAGTTCATCTTTAGTCTAAAAATGTCATGTCTATTAGAGACAACATTTATTTGAAACAATTTGTAAATTTTGTATAAATACTTATGCTTTTGAAGTATTAGAGATGGATTGTTTAAGATCAGAAATATTAGTGATTTGTTGGAGAATTCTAAGTTTTTTTAAAGCAGTGGAGCATCAATACTAAGGAGACCATTCATAGGATTCTTTTGGCTTAAATACTGGTGATGTTTTTCTTATGTTAAAGTGTTTCACTGTCATCTCTTCACTTTAATCATCTAAATTCCAAATTGCAAAACATAAATGTGATGAATAGGATTTACTTTTGAGTACCTTCTCCTAGCTGCTTTTGCAATCTATATGTTTTCTAGTGAAGGCCACACTAAAGAATTCTTGACTTCTCTTTAGTTTTGCGTGATTGACTGAATGCCACACTAAAGAATTCTTAATTTCTCTTTAGTTCTGCTAAAGATTTTTATTGTTTTGCCATCATCCACTTATTATTCTGAAAGATCTAGTAAATATTTGTAACTTGCCCTGCGTTTACTCTGTGAAAAATTGATGCAACCATCGTGTTTACCTTTTGACTCCATTTCCCAATAGATGCTAATTAAATTGAATATAATCAGTCTTCCAAAACCCAAGTACAATCATAACTAGTATAAGATTTTCAATTTACAAGGTGTTAAGAAATATCATGAAAAATAACACTAATATCGAAAACAATATATAAAACACTTTAGTGAAAAAAAAAAACGCTTTCCTAAATACATAATATATAAAAAATTAAATCTAATTTTCAAAACATTTAGATAATTAAATCCTAGAAATTAAAATAAAACTATAAGCATAATTACAAAAATTTCACATCCATAATCACAAAAATTTAAATATATATCTTCAAAAAAAAATTATAAAAAGTAAATGACTCTAACCTAATATAAAAGCAATATACTTTCCCATTTTGCATTCATATAACAACTATCTCAACTAGATTATGTTACCATTATGAACAAATCCTCCTCAATTTCTTGAGTGACCTCCTCGCCAATTTTTGAAATTTGTAACCCATATCTCATCTGATTTATATTTTAGTTATAGTAATGTTACACATTTTTATATGAGTGGATTATACTCAAAGGGGTTGTCGCAGTGGGTTAATAATCTAGGCTACACTATCAATTTGATGTCTTTCTACTGCTAGGCTCATGCAGTCCAACCATATATCCTCCTCTTGTATTTTATTTCATTGTATCTTAGCCCTAACAACTATCTTCTTTTTCTATAGTCCTTTGGATTCCTTCATTGTATACAATAAGAAATGAAAGCCTTGTTTTTCTAATGCATAGGTTAAGTCATATGTTTTTGGAATTCATGCAGAGAAAATGAAATTTATAGAATGATTTCCATCATAAATGGTCGACATGCTTGCAACAATTCCACTTGAACATCAAGTACAAGAAGGGTAGCACAAATCATGTTACATGTTTCCTTAGTCAGCCCATGGTTGTGGTGCTTGCCATAGTTCTTAACTCTTGTCAAAATAATACTTTTGGGTGGATACAATTTTACAATAGTGCATTTGACATTGTTGTCACATGCTAGAGGTTGATCATAGGTAAAAAAGTTCTTGATTCTTACCTCAAAATGTGCTCTTGTGCCACTTGGTCCATCTTTTGTTCCTTCAAGTGAGCGTGCCAAGCTAATTTGGGAGGCACAATTTAATTAGGTGGTAGGGAAATTTGTTGTGAAGAAGTTGATAACAATACTTAAGGAGTTTTTCTAATGAACTACCTATGCCATTGCTAAAAAAATCATCAGGAAATAAGGGTTTTACACTCAACTACCTACTCTAGTCAAGGATTGTATTTTGTGGTTGTTAATGGGCTCCCTAATATGCCCACTTTGGCATTATGGAAGAATAGTGTTGTAGGCAAATATACTACTAAACAATCATTAGAATAGTGTTTCTATAATAGATACCTTCATAGCAATATTAACCTGTTGACGATGCTGGACACGACAACTTTTAGGGGATCTCCCTAGTATGAAGTCCAAACTAGATCTCACACAGTTTGGTGCATGAATCCCATCTGATATGATGGATCGGTTGCCATTATCTTAAGGATATGCCTTATCACTTGCTTTTCAACACATGGGAGTGGTATACTTAGTCTTCAAACATTGAGGTTCATGTCCCTAGTTAGTGCTTAGTGTTGCTTGTGTCAAATTTATTTCACTACAGAGGGAGAGGGTGAGAGTGAGTTTCATATTGAAAGGGAATAGTCCCAACTCAGTTAGAGACACACAACACAACAGGATTTATGCAGCTTCCCGCGAAGTAGTCCACACGGATGTGATAGTCACAAACATAAAGTGAACAGATAGCACGTACAACACCCATCGGAGTAGTCCACACGAGTGCGAAGGTTGTCATAACAAGTTTACAAGAATGAATATGTCGACTTTCCAACGGAGCATTCCACATGTGCGAGACAACAATAGCTACTGATACACCACATTTCCAATAGCATATGCACTAAAACAACAGAAATAGTTCATATATCTTAGTACAAGTTAGAGCAACATGCATTACAAGCATCGAAGGAATAGTCTTACAAACAAATACAATATATGTGCGAAAATATGATGGCCTGTTAACAGGATTTTGAATTAAGTGAAAGTTCTAAGACACATCCATACATCATATATCACTAACCTCGATAGTGGGAAGTTGGAGCCACTGCTTTCTCCTCAAAGAAAATACTATAGACACTCAAGGCTATGTGGGAGGAGCCAAGGTGAAAAAGTCTTTTAAATGTACAGATGAGGGGTATATATAGCCAAGGGTGAAACTGACCGTTGTGACTCTTCGACATCCCTTGTGACTATTTGACTTACAAGACTCTTTGACTTTCATGACTCTTTAACTTCATCCGTCGATCTCTTGGACTTCCACATTACTTTACATTGATTACACAAGTATGACCCAAAGTAGTGATGTGGAAGAGGTGACTCATGACACTATTGGTATGCACATGTTGGTTGTGTTATTCGTGCCGAGATGTTGTGTTGCTGAGTAATAAGTGTGCTCGTGGTGTACCATAACTTCACCTTTGCAAGGTAAAGTGTGCGGATTATTCAATGGTATTGGTGCTCACTTGATTGTCCATGCATGCACATGTGTCTCCTTCGCTTGCTACTTGGTGCTTCATGTGTTCGTCCAACCGTGAGTGAGCCTTCTAGCATGCACTCCTTGTTCATCTCATTTTCATCACGCCATGTTTCATCCATGTACCTATTTCTAAAATCACTCATGATGAGATGACATCAAATCCAAGAATTTCCTAGTCTACCATGATGCATTGTATTTCGTTCTCGGGTGCAAGTGACCAAGAGATAAGATAAGGCTCTTAAATTATGCAAAGGACATTTCAGGCTGGGATGCGAGGCTTCAGGGCATTATCAGGAAAAAATGCACAAAGGTCACTAAGAGGTTGGGTTGAGGAGTACCGGGAAAGTAGTGACATCTGCAGGATCTAGCTCAGTTGGGAGGCAGAATTGTGTAATTTTTCCAGGGAAGGCAGTGCGGACAGTAGGAGGCAATCGCAGAAAAAATATCATACATTTTTAGAGGACACCAGGAACGGGCTGCAGGAGCTTGCTGGTCAGAACTACACAGATCTGGGAGGCAATCATGCAGGACATATGTGTGCAGTTTCCGGGTTAAGCGGGGTGTTGGGCAGAAGGTGGAATGTCCAAGAAAACTGTGCAATTTTCAAGAGGAGTGGCAGGCACGACAACAGGGGAACTGACTAAAAAAACTATGGAATTTCCAGAGATAGTGCAGTGATAGGCAGTGGGTGTCTATCCCTCCATTTTGCGCAATTTATTTAGGTAGTGTAAGAAGGAAGCTTGGCAGCTTCTACACAATTTTGGGGATGAGGGAAGCCCAATGTCTCTTCCCAAGTCAAATTCTCTGGTTGACCAGGAGGAGGCTTTATGGATAGGCTTGCGAGAAGTGTAGACTGAGATAGATTGTTGGGAAACTTATGCGATGTTTTGGGTGACAGTCTACGAGGTTGAGTCTAGGATTGTGCAGTGCAGACTTCCTCGAGGGAAGCCTAAAGATCTGAACAATTATGGGCAACATTTCTTGGTCACTAAGAGCTGAGACTATGCACTGCATCGTAGTGGACATCTGGCTGATGGAGGGTAGTCTGGTTGACATTGTGAACACACACTCAACATGACTTGACGAGAAGACACCTCAAACCACAAGACAACATATGCTCAGTGTGACTAACTGTGGGATTGTCTAATGGTGAAAGTGAAAAGTGCGACACTTCAGATAGATCTTCGGATGATCATGATGACACTTGCATGACATTGCTTACAACATTGTGTGTGAGTGCGATAGATGTTTACATAGCGAACACAACTCATACACACAAAGACAAACCTTCAAAATCACTAGAACAGGGTTGCAACCATGACATAGTGATCAACATGCTGATGACAACAGTTGGTCAAACAAGTGAAAAGGAAGTAAGACATGTAGAGGAAATACATGAAATGAATTATTTGTGTTTTCACACATGCATGTTACTGAAGACAGGATGATATGACAATGACAAGTTGTCCTATAAACTCAACTAAGAGGTGTACTTCCAAAGGTGTTATTTACTTACCATACTTACCCTCAAGATGATCATGCATCTCGCGGAGTTTACATGCAGTACTGATCTTTCTCCATAACTTAGATTCTTGGTCCTTCTCCGTAACTCCTTGGGAGTGATCTCAACATGTCACATGTTCATGTAATCACTCAGAAATAGATTAGTGCAGTTTCAGCGGGCAGTGACTACTACCAGGATGAAGTCTTGGGAGGACACCTCTGCACAATTTCTGAGTGCAATGCAGCCTCGGCAACTGAGAAGAAATACTACGTAGTTTCTAATGATAGTGGGTTGTGGCTGGGGGAAGGACACTGGAGGAAACCACTGCACAATTTTGGATGGAAAGGGAGGCTGGGGTCTTTGCACACAATGATGTTCCAGTAGGCAAGGGAGGAAGCTTGATGGATGCAAAAGAAAAGTCAACAGTTCCTGGAAGCTATATGAGGCTAGGTTGCTCGAGAAATGGCTAAGTGTGAGATCAGTGACACAAATGTAAATAGTGATAGGACTCGACTATGATCACACACGAACACTTAGTGATACAATATAGACCATCCATAATGTATAAAACATACTCTTCTTGATGCAACAACCTTCGGGACAAGAGTGCGTGAAGTGAGTGTGAAACATGTCTATGTGATGATAAAAACTCATGCGTGCATGCATTCCCTTGAAGCAAAACAACATCTCCTTTGCATGACAAACCACAATCCCTATGCCCAAAGATGACACATGATTCATAAAGATGAGAACATGGACAACTTCTTAAGATCAAGGAGGGGAAGCTTGAGATCATCACCTTACCAAAAAGTGACCAAAGATGGTCGATCACAGGATCCAAGGTAGGATTTGAAATTTTCATGAGAGCCAAAATTTTGATCGTGATGGCTTGCACACTAACTTGTGTGAAAGATGTAGTCCCTACCATTTTATTCATTGGTTAGCACACATTCCAATGCCAAGTCAACTTAGTTGTTTCAATTGGAGATGAGGAGTATATTGATGCACAAGTAATATAATTGTTCGTTGTTGCTTCGCTGCCAACAGTCCTAGACAATACCTCGATCAAGTCACACAGGAACAAAAGCATCACCTCGCTACCAGCCAGCCTAGTCAGTACCTCGATGGAGTTACTTGTATAACCTCTCTGTGCCGGAAGACTCTCTTATTTCACCTTATTCATTTTTCATTTTTTAAAATTTTCAAAGAACTATGCATAGGCACTTATTTATTTCAAAGGTGGAAGAGGGATCCCAAATGTTTCCTTATTGATTTCTCAACATGGATTTAGAGATACCACAAATTATATATACTCAAGAAATCCCTGAGCCTATAGGGAACCAAAATCTTTATAAATGAGGATTTGATTCCAAAAGACAAAGCTAGAATGAGGAAAGAAGTCCAAAAGGCTAAGGAGGCAAGAAAAAAAGGGGAATGGGTTATCATTAGGAATGGGAAATCTATTATTCGAGATAGAGTTCAAAATACGAGTGATAAATAGGGATTAGGATCACTAAGGATCATCTTGTGGAACTGTCGGGGTTTCCCATGGCATAAAGGTCCTATGTTAATTTGGATCCCAAGTGATATTGACCTTATTTTTCTTGTTGAAAATTGGGAATATGAAGAATCTAAGGTTCCTCGCCTTGATGGATTCATTCTTTGGTCTACTTGGAACAAGAAATCATCTCGAAGGGGTCTTGGTGGTATAACCTATTATAAAAAGAACATTGTTTCTTCTCACATCCAACTTCATATTATCGACCCCTTTAATCAGTACATTTCAATCGAGGTCTCTCATTCTTCCTCCAATAAGTTTTTTCTTGCTATATTCTATTTCGCTCCTATCAACTCTACCTCCTATAAGAAAAATAACTTATATAAGAATTTTCCTTTCACTACGTTAGAAAAAGACATTCACAACCTGAGGAATGAAGGTAATATCCTTTTTCTTTCGGACTTCAATGCTAGAACTTCTACCAACCAAGGTATTATGTTAAGTAACCACTCTAACCCTGACCCCTTGTGTCTTGAAGAAGGTGATGACTTAGCTAATAGATTAAAGAGAACCTCTAAAGACAGAACCAAGAACTTATTTGGCACCGAGGTGCTCAAACTTTGTAGTTCCCAAGACTTGATTATCTGTAATGGTACTATCAAGTGGCCTTCCTCTGCCTAGATGAATTGTTTACATGGGTTGGGTAGTAGTGTTGTGGACTATGTGATTTCGGACACCCATTTCCTTAACCATATTACCAACTTTGAGCTTCTTAAATATTTTGAGCCTGACTCTCACCACAGGTCGTTATCTTTAACCCTCAATCTTGTTATGCATACCATCCACATGAAAGATTCTAGTGAAAGCAAAAAACACACTCATTTCAATATGATTAATATTGACCTTTTATTAATGGAATTGAAAAGGGATTTAAGTTCCTCAACTTATAATAACAATATGATCAAATTTATCAAGATTTTACTACTACTCTTTTCACTACCATTAACAAGTTCTCCACTGAGGTTTCATATAACAAGATAAATAAAACTTCCAACCCTTGGTATGACAAAGATTATAAAAGTGTCAAGAAAAATATTCGTTACTCTCCTAACGAAACTTCCAATCTCTGAAATATTAGTATATAAAAGGCCCTCATTAAAGAGAAGAATTGTTCATATATTAATAAAAGACAAGAGAATATTTTCCACCTCTCTAAAGTTGCACCCAAAAAGTTTTGGCAGAATCTGCTTGTTTGTAAATCTAAAGATAATCATTTGATCCCCTTAGAAATATGGGACATCTACCTTAAGAAGTTGTATGAATCTCTAGATACCATGGAAAACATCATTAGCACTCCTATTAAGCATGATATATTTTCCCTTGAGGACAATGAGTCTCGTATTAATAAGCTCACTAATGGGAAAGTTAAAGGTATTGAAGGATACCAAGTTGAGATCTTAAAGTTTGGAAGATCTATCCTCATTCCTCATCCCCACAAGCTTATCAATTTGTCTATAAAGCATGGCTTCCATAAAACTTGGACACAAAGCCTTATTGTGCCTATCTTTAAAAATGGGGAGAAAGTTGTTCCCTCTAACTACATGACCATTATGATTAGCCACATCTTAGCCAAGATTTATGGTTTCATTTTAGATAAGAAGATTAGCCATAGGCTTGAAATCCATGGTAAAAGAGCTTAAGGGAAAGATGGTTTTATGAGATACCAATCGATTATCGACCATCTTTTCATTTC
The DNA here is from genome assembly GCA_031772625.1 of Pinus tabuliformis. Taxonomy (NCBI): domain Eukaryota; kingdom Viridiplantae; phylum Streptophyta; class Pinopsida; order Pinales; family Pinaceae; genus Pinus; species Pinus tabuliformis. Next base: position 1,418,332,845 of record CM062819.1, on the reverse strand, counting down.
TAAGGAATGTTGTAATAGTAAAGTTGGTCTCTTTTGTTGCTTTTTCGATTTTAGAAAAGTCGTTGACACTATTCCTTGGGATAAGCTTTGGAAAATAATTGTTGAGACAATGATTCCTCCTGAGTTTAAGATTATTGTGATTTATCTCTACGAAACGGTTGTTCCAAGCTTAAGACCAACAAAGGGTGGTCTAAAGATATTAAATGAAATATAGGAGCTAAGAAAGGGTGTACCTTTTCCCCTAGCCTTTTTTGTATTTACATCGGTAAGCTAAAGGAGTGTTTGGAAATCACAAGGTGCAAGGGGATCGAGCTTGCTGGTATTATCCTTACTCTTCTCTTCTACGCAAATGATATTGTTATTCTTGCTATATGCCATGAGGACTTGGACAAGGAACTTACGACTCTTTATGACTATTGCTCCAAGATGGGTATGACAGTTAATACTAACAAGACTAAAATCATGATAATTAAATCCAAAATGATCACCCATGGAAATTTTGTCTATTATAGAAAATCCTTGGAACATGTCTCTTCTTATAAATATTTGGGTATTGACATTCCTTATCAGCTCAACTGGAATTACAACATTGAGAAAAGGATTATTGGATGATGGAAAGTTTATTATGAGATTGAAAACAATTGTAAGGTTGTTGATCTTTGTCTTTGGTGTAAGAAAAGGTTCCTCTTTGATACCCTCATCACCCCTATTGTCCTATATAGTTGTGAAATCTGGGGTTGTACTATATCCAGAGAATAGTTGAGAGATATTGATATTATTTAAAAGAAATTCGTAACCTACAATCTCAAGATCAAGGGAAATACCCCCTATCCTATCATCCTAATCGAACCTGGCCTCTCCCCAATTGAAAGAAGGGCTATGTTTAAGTATATAATATATAAGAAGAAGCTTTACAACATGAACTCCAAGAGGCTTCCTAAAATTTCTTCTAACTTTAGTCAAAACCCCCACCTTCACCTTAAGCATGGGTGGCATAAGGATGCACAGTCTTGGCTCAACCATTGGGGGATAAATGAGGAGATCATTGTGGAATGCTAGGATAGTTTAAAAGATATTGTCACCTCCAAATTTAAGGATAGTCTATGGGATGATAAGGAGTTTGAGGTTAAAAGGAATCTTAGATATTATAAGGAGGTGATCAACCCCACCCTTGAGAACTAGAACTATCTTTTTGTTTTGATCAACTCAAAGGAAAATATGAGCATCACTAAGATTAGAACAAATTCTCGTGAACTCCGAAGTGAAACTAGGGGGTGTTCTACTCCCAAGACTCCATGGGACGATAGAATTTGTCAACTTTGTGATACTAAGAGGGTGGAGGATGAAAAAAAAATCTTTAAGACTGTCTGGCCCTTACTCACATCCTCTCTCATTTCCCTAACATCTATCACACTCTCAATCTTTGTGACTTGTTCAGTCAACCCAACTATAGTGATCTTGGTGCGCTTCTTTCCCTTCTTTTTGAGCATAGAAATAAGATTCTAAAGAATTATAATTAGATTATTCTTCTTCTTAAGGTCTAGTAGAATGCATTAGTCTTAGTGGACGTTAATCATCATCATAAAGGTCATTATACTATGATGAGGAGTTAGGGTAAATTATCCAATATTTATTTCCACCCCCACAGTTTGGTAACTGAAACTAATGAAGAGTGATTTTTCTTTTTAATGTTGTTGGTGAGGGGTAAGATGGGTGTACAAATTGGATTATTATTGATTGAAAAATTTAACGGATAAAATATATTTAATAGTTTTATAAATTAATAGTAAAAGGAAGAAATCTTTCAGAAAAACGTTGAGTATCATTCTCTAAAAGGAATAAATGAAACATATATATTTTCTATATTTTGGATTAAAATATAAAGAAAATAAAATATTGGTGGTATTTGATTTCTACTTGGATTTAATGGTTAATAATTCCTCTTAAAAGGTTATAAATTCAAATTTAAAAGAGGGTCAAATATACACACATGTATAGACTTTAGTAATCAAATCATTGCAATAATGTGCAATGATATATACTCTATTCTATATTCTTGTAAAGTAGTGCATATGAAAAAATCTATTAAATCAATAAATATGATATTCACAAAATATAAAATTTAAGGTGACCATATATTCTATTCCATGTTCTTGTGGAATGGTGTATATTGAAGATAGTATCGAAACTTTGTCATTCCTTTTTTTATTCAAGTATTAGCTTTGGTTATGAATGTATTAAGGGGTTTAGGAAAGTTGGTTATGGTAACTTTTAAATATTGTTTCTTTTTGCATGATTGGTTTTACACCTGGTTGATGTATTAAATGTAGTAATAGGTGCTATGGAGTTAGGAAAATTGATTTAGGGAGATGTAAAACTGGGGTTTAGAAATAAAATTATGGATATTTAAATATTACTATTTATTACAAACGTTTGAAGACTATTATGTACAATTTTTATGCGATTAATTTGTTTATATGAGACAAAAACTAATTGAAAATCTAAATATATAATGAAATGATAGGTTCTCAACACATGTGCTTCAACTAATTGCATAATCACCATATTTTACTTCACAACAATATTGGTTATAGTGCCAATGTATATCTCATCCAAATTCAACAAATGACTAATGCAAAAATAAAATAGAAATGTTACAAACATAAGGTTCTACATTCATTTATTGGAACCATCTGTAAATGCTACATGAATGACTAAATCTAACCATATCTACCAGCAAAGAGTGAAACATGATAAGCGTAATTCGAAAAATTAAAATAAAACAAAATCTAATCATTACACTAAAATATGGTAATGAACAAAAGGGTATTAAGAATATCTTATGTATGTGTAATATGTCCTCGAGTGAGTGTTACAGGGAAAAGTGTCTATATAGAACTGCTCTATCCCACTAAGGTGTGACAGCTGCCGTAGAAACAAACAGAGAAAAGCTACTTTCGTTTTTCCTTTATGAATTATAGATAGAGAGAAACAGAAAGACCAACCTCTGTCTTGCGCTAATCTCCTGATTTGATCCCTCTCTTCTTTGATAGTCTTCAGCTACCTGCTCCCTTGCACGCCCAGCTTCACAAAGTACCTGTAAGATCACAAAAGCATAAAACTATACAAAGACATGGATCTATAATCATAAACAATCTAGGATCAGATGTAAATTGACCATACAAATGTAGCAAGCATCAATGACACAAAAGCATGGAGGAAAACTTGAATAGCTTTTATTGATAAACAAGAAAAGAGCCAAGAGGAGTTACAACCAGTTGTTCTGACCCAGCATCCACCTTCCAGCAAAGAAGCCCCTCTTCACCTCAAACAAAGCTTAGATCACCCAACAATCTGATTTTTGTCTCAAGAAACCAACAACAATTCCTTACAATATGCAAAATTCCAGCCTCTGGATCTCTGGGATGAGGGATCCATATATAGATGTTTGTAATGGAGATGAGTCAGCTCAAGATTTGATTATTGTCCTCCCTCTGATAGTTCTTGCTTCCACTTGGAGATTGATGGTCTCTTACTCATCCTTGGTCGAATTCAGTGAGGCAAGTGTCACAGGAGAAAATTCTGGAAGCTTCCATTGCCTCTCCACCTCGCCAAATGACACTGCCATTTGTCATTTCTCACCCATCGCACCCCACAGAAGGGATTTTTTAAATGCAACGCACCCTCACAGTGTATTTAGGTGAGATGCAACGCACTTAGCCAGTGGAGCGGCTAAAATGATCCTGTTTTGACCAATTCTGAGCAGTTTTTCATGGAGAACTTCTGGGAGAAGCTGTAATCTGTTGACCTTGTTCCTTTAGGGGTTAGAACAACACTTTTAGGGACTTATGAACCCTTGGTTTATGGATATTTCATGCTTGGGGTTGTAGGGCGCAAAAATGTCTATAACAGTTGCCCCCTAAAGCATGAGGGCGTTAATCTTTTGATGTCGGGTGAAATGCTTTATTATGAGGATCTGAAGTTCTTTCAATGCTGGGAGGAGACCTGTAATAAGATACAATAAAATACATTATCTTCATAATATTTTCATGATCTAGCTGAGGCGGGCATTCCCATGCTCATCTTTATAAATTCATTTTCATGTACATAGGACAGACAATCGTCTGAGTGTAGACTGATGATTCTGATAGAGCCATCATCCTTTTGATTGGATGATTATCTGTGCAGCAATGAAGTACATTTGATGTCTTTATTTTCCCTGAATATATATCGCAGATCGGATGGATGAAACTAGATCCGGGGTCTTCAATATCGTTCGATCTTCACTCGGAGTACAAGTCGATCCATGTGAGAAATGTTCTGAAGTCGAACATGGAAAGACATTGCTTGATTACCAGCCAATGATGTAAACTGTTAACAAGCGCGAGAGGAATCACCGATAATGATAATGACCCTCAAGGTACTGCAGTACAATTTACATGGTGTGAATAAAGGACTTGGTGTCGAACACCACGCAAAATCTTTCGGTCGAAGGCCATTGATGTAAACCTATCGCCGGAAGTGAGAAACTTGCCATTTAGGCATGCAAGCTTCAAAGTACTGAATGGGGTGTTCCTAGCTCAACTTCTTGGATAATGAGCTGATGTCGACAAGAAGTGATCCATCACAGGAGGGCCTTAATGAATCCCACATCAATGACACGGAACAGAGCAAATGATTTTAATGGAGGTGAAAATGATCTGGTGATATAAGGTTCAGGGTGGCGGTCATGAAAGAATGGAGTATAATGTATGGTAGGGGGTGAGACACAGGTGAATTCTCTGAATGACTTCTCTTGAACATATCGGCGACACTGTTGTGATGGATTGGTGGCATTAACCTCAAATGTGGATGGTATGATGGGACCATGGTGATGCGACCGGTGAATGAAACAACCCAACCCGACTCGGACACGGAGTGGAAGTGTCATGTTCAAGAGCGACTTGCTACCAACAAAGTTTCTTCAAATTTTCTTCCCAATTTTCCCCAGTCATTGCTGACCAGTACCTCTTTATTTTTGTCAAGCTTGAGGAGGATAACATATGCTTGTTCTATAATTTTCCCTTCGGGAAAACCCATCGCTATGCTTTAACGAGCCTAGTGATAGTGAAACTCGTTCTCGTCTATAGACAAGTTTGTCGCTATTACACTTTTAACGAGTTTAACGACAAAGATAACTCGGTCCTTTTCAATTTTAGAGAGTCTAAAAAGGAATGTAAAGGTAACTCCAAAATTCATTTTTCGTCATCTAATCCCTTAAGTCCGAAAAAGTATAAAACAATACAGAAGGGATGAATTTTCGATACTTTTAACGAGCCGAACAAAACAAGCGCTCGATCTTTTTGTGTAATAATCCCTCAGGTCCAAAAAGATTAAAATCTAGAGGAGGGATGGCACTTCCTGTCCCTTTAATGAGCTGGAGAGGCCAATGGCTCGACAATCTTTTCATATTTTACGAGTCAGTTGAAAAGAACTTAAAGGAGACTCGTCTTTTGAGGAACGAGTGATAAAATGGGTAGCAGCTGATTCCAAGTAAGGTTTGGAATTTTCCAATCATGGCAGTGTCACAAGGATGGCTAGTGAAATCACTCTTCGCAACTGTTCCTCAAAATGGGTAAACAATCAAATGGAGGTGAATGATCGGCCAATGCAAAAGTGGAGGTGATGGTGCAAACACAACCAAGGCTTTAATGGCTGAAGTACTACATTCATGATGGTTATTTACCGGGGAATAGTTCATTTTTTAACGAGCTTAAACGCTGGGGGAAACATTTGCTCATGGATTATGTTTATTTTTTAACAAGCTTGAACTATGTGCTAAAACTGCTCGATGTGGTTTGTTAGCGCTCGAATCTGGCCTCAGGCTGAAGAAGGCAAAATCCAAGGCAACATCAAACCACTTAGCCTCGTAGCTAGCCCTACGAGGAAAGGAGAGGGCTCTCTCCGGGTCTATCTCGGCAAAGATCTTCAAAGGGCAGAGATAACCAATAAAGAACATTGATTTTAGGCTAGTAAATTGATAGAGAAGGTTTGATTTCAGATTTTTAAGGTTTTGGTGGAAAACAGGGGGAGAGCAATTTTGGGTGCGGGGATGGGACACAGCTTTTGCAGAGGTCTTTTTGGGGCAAGGTAGGAGAAGGAAAAGTGAGAAAATGATACACATAATAAAACTTACAAGTACATAAGGGAAGCACACCAACAACACAAGTAACCACAGGGATCCCAAAGAGGGCTGCAAAACCCTGGTCTTTCCTTTACCAAAATTGCAGAGATACAAAGTGTAATACAATAGAAGCTTATCCCTCAAGAGTCCAACCATGAAAATGACTAAGAAAATACATAATATAGGCAAGATAACACCTTTCCTTGCCTCTAGGGTTCGAGCTCATCCTTCTAGGAGCTATTTCAACCAATTCTAAAGTGAGCACTAAAATCTAGGCAGTCAAAACAACTTGCCTCTATAAGCTAGGAAACCAATTCATTCTTTAAATTTTTGCCATTTTATGAATGAATCTTCTAGAATAGGTAAAAAAGTGTCATGTCAACATGAAATTACATCAATTACATCAAGGAGGATGAAAAATCCCACCAAAAAGTCAAAACTGGTCAAATGCTGCGTTTTCCTGAGCTGAAGGTGAAAAACTGGCAAATTTCCCTGACGCGTAGCGCGCCATTTCTCAACGCGTAGTGCGCCTTTCAGGCCACTTTTGAGGCACTTCCCGGCAACCAAATGAGGCACAAGTGGGCTTGTTGAAAATTTATGGATGTCTAATCTCCAGCCCAAGTGGAATTTCTCAATTTGGTGGCCATTTTCCCCTCAAAAGTTGCAATCTCCTAAGACTGCTTCCTGTGTGTCCAAAAAGTGGCAGAAGGTCATTTTTTGCTTGTTTTTTGACCTTTTGGGGGCTCAAATCTCCATGAAACTTCTTGGTACTGGCTGAGAAAGTGTATTTTGTCATGAAAAATTCAAAAATTCTGAGTTTTCCTGAAATGGACCTCCCCAACTTAAGGGTAGCGCGTGGCGCACTACGCATTGAGCCAAAACTCTGATGCGTAGCGCGCCTGAGCCCTACGCGTAGCGCGACTTTCAGATGATTTTTGGAGGCCTTCCCGGTGTCCAAATTGGGCACAGGATAGCTCGTTGGAAATGTCTCTGAGTCTACTTTCCAACACAACTAGAATTTTTCAATTTGGAGTTCATTTGCCCTGTCAAAAATCAAATCTCTCAAGACTGGTCAAAATGTGCCAAATGAGGCTGCCTCAATGCAGAGTGTTGTTGCAGTCAACGTTTGAATGCCTTCCTCAACTCCAAATTGAGCTCATGATAGCTCATTGGAAAGATATTTGTGTCTAGTTATCATTTGAGGCATCAAAAAAGTAATTTGGCCAACCAAGCTAGGAGAAAACGTGATTTTCCCAAGGTCATTTCAGAGGTGCATTCGATTCTCCTGAGACAACGATATTTTTGACATTTCTCTAAAACCATGACACCTGTGTAAAAGGTGAAGGAGGTTTTTCTTCTTTGGCATGTTTTGGACAAAAACGTCTCTCAATTTTCCAAAATTCATCTTTTATTGCTCTGAAACATCTTTTGACTGAAACTTATCCCGATGTGTGAAACAAGGAATTTTGTGGAAATGAAGCGAAATGAAGGGGATGAGGGGCTTCTAAATTCTTGGGGAAATTTTTGGAAGTAGGGAAGGATGTTAGGAAGTAGGGGAAAGTGGAATCTCAGAAATCCAGTGAGGGGAAGGGTTCCAAAAGGGAAAAACACAGGTCCAACCTAGAAAATTGCCAGGTTGTAGCAAGAAACTAGGGTTTGTGCGAAAATGAGGAATTTGGGGGATCTCAGTGATGGGAAGCATTTGATAAGGTACTTTAAGGATATGGGAAGGTGTATGAACATCCGGATACAAGTTTTGCCAATGATTTGACCATCCAAGAGAAATTGCCTTCAAAACCCTAGGAGAGGGAAATGACCTTGCCTAGGCGCAACTGAAGCATGAACAAGGTGTAAAATGACCCAATGGAACATGACATGATGATGAAAACCCTATGAATGATGATAGACTCAGCTGAATAGTGACATAGATTGGCATTTGGGAAATTTTGAAAAGAGTGAAAGCAAACCCTAGACCTAATGCCGAGTGACCAAATTTTGCTTGAAGACTCACTGAAATGACAAAATTTGACCTTGACACTCTGATACCACTTTGTAAGAGCATATTTGATCACTGGAGGAAGGATGGAAAGAGTGACACTAATACGGTTTATTTTTTAACGATCTTGAACCTTGCGGTAACACTGCTCGATTAATCTAGTCATGTGATAAGAATGTCTCATATAAAAACGACAACTTTTAGATTTTTGCCCCACATCCTTTCTTTAAGCAAGTTAGGAAACGACCAATCCTACGAGTTTAAAGGGTTAGAGGACCTGCAAATTTAAAAAATAAATAGTCGCTCTTCGCTTGCAAGCCAAAAGGTTTGCATGCCCCCAGGCATAAAACAGAGTTTCAAGGTTACCCCTTCTTTAGTCCGTTAAAACATTTGTTTTACCGAGAGAGGCCTACCTCTTACAGGTTACCCAAATATCGTTCTATTCACAACGCAGACAAAACACTTCTTCGGTGATGTCTACCGAAATAGACAAAGGTGAGTGAAGGAGGCTACTCCACTCACATAACTTTGACAAGAGAATCTTGTTCTAGAATAACCCCCTCTTCCAATCACGGACGGGGGTACAGACTAGTCATATTCTCTCGCGGAAACCTACCCTATACCCGAAGTTTTCCTGCCGAAGCAGACCAGGGTGCATGCCCCCTGGGTTTCAGTCATGTCCCCCCGAATCACTCGCGCTCATCGAGTGGACGGACTGGAGATTGAGACATTTCTTGCGTGAAAAGACCATTTAGGGATGACTATTTGTTATGCGTGATCCGGGAAATGAAAGCTGGTCTACGAGCTTGACCACTCTTCCTTCATGTGGAAAACACATCACTCTAAAGAGTGATGAGACAATGGCTCTCATGCAATAAATATAATCTCGTCCAAGGAGTAGATTGTAATCCAGGGGTCCTTGAACTACCATTACGTTCATGTGAACAGTTTTCCCTCTCAATGTTATGGGCACATTGGGAAGGATCCCTAACGGTCGACTGGTTCCTTTATCAAAACCTGTTAGATTTCTCATCTCAGGCAAAAGCGATGGCGAACCAAGTGCTTTTCAAGCAGTTGAGGAAAGCATACTCATAGAAGACCCCTCATCTATGATGGTACCAGCCATAACCATTATATATATTTGAACAATGATTCGGAATGGTATACTAGCTGGTAAACGGGGTCTGCCTAGTTGATTCCAGTCGAAGGAGACAACTAGGTTGCTTGGAGGTGGGACCGAATAGACGGCCGGGTACGACTCTGACGAACTTCCTTCCTGTGGTAAAGGAACGGGTAAATTGCCCCCATGTTCGTTGGAGTCCGTGCTTATGAAAAGAATTTGGAAGGTGTCATCCTTGTTCTCTTCAGTGACTGTATCATCTGAAGATGGATCCTCTAAAGGCAAGACCGGGTCAACTGCCGCCTCGACCTTTTGACTTTCGTCTGGTATGGGTTCAGATGGTTTATCTTCAATGATAGATGCTTCGGCCGACCACCTGAGCGGGCCAGCCAGATTTTCAACTAGTGATGGACTCGGCAAGAGTTTTTTATATCCATGAGGAAGTTGTAATGGTGAAACCGGACGATCGTCCAAAACTCTTTTAGCTTCGTCTAAGAAGGGACAACGGTGGATGGCATGATTGCCTTCGCACAGTTTACAAGGAAATCTATATTTTCCTTTTTGTCCTGGGGCTTCACTTTCGCTAGTTGACGGTGTGTTTTCAACATGACCATCAGAGGTTGACGACACCGGGTCGTGCAAACGAGGAGACCAGTCCCTTAAGATCCGAGGGATGCAAGGAAAATCTCTGTGATAGTGGTCTCCTTTGCAAATGACACATGGTGATTTAGGCTTGGTCGGTGCAGTGTGTGGATTTTCGCTAGACGACACTCGTTTGCCCCCATTCGCTTTTGGCTCCTTCTTCTTCTTCTCTTTATTCTCCTTTTCCTTTTTCTCTTTAGGTACTTGACTTTTGGCTTTACCAGCCCCATCAAGCGAAGATGAAGGAGGAGAGGAAGAATTAGAGGAAGTAGAAGGCTGGTGGGTAACTCTGGACTCGTCTAGTCGCTGATTCGATTGTTCAGGAATTGTGGTGTTCTGAATGACAGAGGTTGAGAAGAGCCATACAGGCAAACCAATTGTCAGTCCTGGAAGCGACAATGTGGCCATATGGGGTGCACCAACATCTCCCCAAGAGGAGAAAGGACTAGGATTTCCTCCAAGGGGAATTCCTTGGTTGGTGGATTCTCATTATCAAATCAGAAAATTATATAACAATGTCATCCACAAGTCTTGAACTCGAAAAATGCTTAGTGATTTTACATTAAAAAATTGAGTCCTAATGAGGCTCTAGGCCTCATTATTTATACAACTGAAGTCTCCAACAACTTCCTTAAATCTAGGGAGGCTCGGCTCCCAAACTTAGGATGAATTGGCTCTTTAACAATCACTTTCTCGGCTGCCTTTTGATCTTCATGACTCGGCTACTTGCAACTTCGAGATAGTGTGATTTGATGGAGGAATATTCGAATGAGTGAGGAGTAAATAAGGAGGATTTATCTCCTACAATCTATCCTCCTTGTCCCATTCAAGTTTTTTCCCTTAAGTAGCCAAAATTTCCATGATTTTCTCTCAAAAACCTGCAATCAATGCACATTAGTCCATAAGGAATAACATCTCACTTTTACTCATCACATTAAGCAAAATATAATCAAAATATGTAAGGTATTATGAGAATAGTTGATTTAAATAAGTTTGGAGGTGTATTAAGGTCCATATAGTTACCCAATGATGAGGCTCATCAATCAACACATGAGAGTGGAATAATTAGTCTTAAAACAATGAGGTGTGTGTCCCTGGTGAGTGCTTAGTGTCGCTTGTGTCAAAGTTATTTCACTGTAGAGGGAGAGGGTGAGAGTGAGTCTCATATCGGAAGGGAATAGTCCCAACTTAGTTAGGACACATAACACAACAATATTTGTGCAGCTTCCCATGGAGTAGTCCACATGGATGCAATAGTCACAAACACAAAGTGAACATATAGCACGTACAACACCCATTGGAGTAGTCCACACGATTGCGAAGGTCGTTATAACAAGTTTACAATAATGAATTTGTCAAGTGTCCAACGAAGTAGTCCACACGGGTGAGAGAGCAATAGAAACTGATACAACAAATTTCCAGCAACATATGCACTAAAATAACAGAAATAGTTCAACTATCTTAGTACAAGTTAGAGCAACATGCATTACAAGCATCAAAAGAATATTCTTACAAACAAATACAATACATGTGCGAAAATGTGATGGCCTGTTAATAGGCTTCTGAATTAAGCAAAAGTTCGAAGACACATTCGTAAACCATACATCACTAACCCTAATAGTGGGGAGTTGGAGCCACTGCTTGCTCCTTAAAGAAAAGACTACAAACACTCAAGGCTATGAGGGAGGAGCCAAGGTGAAAAGGTATTTTACATGTACAGATGAGGGGTATAGAGAGCCAAGGGTGAAACTGACCCTTGTGACTCTTCGACTTCCCTTGTGACTATTCGACTTACATGACTCTTTGACTTGAATGACTCTTTAACTTCATCCGTGGGTCTCTTGGACTTCCACGTTACATTACATTGATTACACAAGTATGACCCAAAGTAGTGATGTGGAAAAGGTGACTCATGACACAACTCGACATGACACTGCTGGTATGCGCATGTTGGTTGTGTTGTTTGTGTCAAGATGTTGTGCTGCTGACTGATGAGTGTGCTCGTGGTGTACAATAGCTTCACCTTTGCATGGTAAAGTGTGTGGAGTCTTCAATGGCCTTGGTGCTCTCTTGATGGTCCATGCATGCACATGTGTCTCCTTAGCTTGCTACTTGGTGTGCTTCATTTGTTCGTTCAATCGAGAGTAAGTCTTCTAGCATGCGCTCCTTGATCATCTTATTTGTGATCACGCCATGTTTGATCCATGTACTTGTTTCTGCAATCACTCATGATTAGATGACATCAAATCTAGAAATTTCCTAGTGTACCATGATGCATTGTCTTTCATTCTCGGGTGCAGGTGACTAGACTAGGAGATAGGACAAGGCTTTGAAATTATAAAAATCACATTTCACGTTGGGATGCGAGGCTCCAGGGCACTGTCAGGAAAAACTGCGCAAAGGTCACTGAGAGACTGGGTTGAACAGTCCGAGAAAGTAGTGACATCTATGGGATTTGTTTTAGCTATGAGGTATAATTGTGCAATTTTTCTGGGGAAGGCAGTGCGGGTAGCAGGAGGCACTAGTAGTGAAAACTACATACATTTCCTGAGGAGGCTGAGAACGGGCTGCAGGAGCTTGCTAGTCAGAACTGTGTAGATATGGGAGGTAGTCATGTAGGACATGTTTGCACATTTTCTAGGTTGAGCGGGGTGTCAGGCAGCAGGTGGACTATCTAAGAAAACTGTGTAAGGAGTGGCAGGCCGCCTGGGAGGGGAACTTACTAAAAAAACTATGGAATTTCCAGAGATAGTACAGTTATAGGCAGCGGGTGTCTGTCCCTCTTTTTTTCATAATTTATTCAAGCAGTGTAAGAAGGAAACTTGGCAGCTTCTGCAAAATTTTGGGGATGAGTGCAATTCAATGTCACTTCCCAAGTCAAATTCTTCGGTTGACCAACAGTAGGCTTGATGGATAGACTTGTGAGAAGCACATACTGAAATAGATTCTTGGGAAACTTATGTGATGTTCTGGGTGAAAGTCAACAATGTTGAGTCTAGGATTCTATAGTGCAAACTTCCTAGAGGGAAGCCTCAAGATCTGCAAAGTTCTGGGCAACAATTCCTAGTCACTAAGAGGTGAGACTATGCATTGCATCTCAATGGAGGTCCGACTGATGGAGGGTGGTATAGTTGATAGTTTTTCGGGAAAAAAGGCTAAGTGTGAGCAAGTGAACTTGTGTATACATGACCATGTGAACACACACTCAACATGACTCGTTGACAGGAAAAATCAAACCATAAGACTACATATTCTAAGTGTGACGGACAATAGGATTGTCTAATGGTGAAAGCAAAAAGTGCGACAATTCAGATAGATCTTCGGACGATTGTGACGACACTTGTATGACATTGCTTAACACATTATGTGTGAGTGTGATAGATGTTTCCATAGCAAACACAACTCATACACACAGAGACAAACCTTCAAAATAACTAGAACACAGTCGCAAGCATGACATAATGATCAAGATGATGACAATGATAGTTGGTCAAACAAGTGAAAAGGAAACAAGACATGTAGAGGAAATACATGAAATGACTTATTTGTATTTTCACACATGCATGCTACTGAGGACATGATGATATGACAATGACAAGTATTCCTACAAACTCAACTAAGAGGTGTACTTCCAAAGGCGTTCATTACTTACCGTACTTACCCTCAAGATGATCATGCATCCTGAGAAGTTCACATGCGGTCTTGATCTTTCACCATAACCTAGTTTCTTGGTCCTTCTCTATAACTCCTTGGGAGTGATCGCATCATGTCACATGTTCTTGTAGTCATTGAGAGATATATGAACGTTGTTTCAGCATGCAACTACTAGGATGAAGTCTTGGGAGGACACCTCTGCACAGTTTTTGAGTGCAATGCAGCCTGGGACGCTGAGAAGAAATACTACGAAGTTTGTGATGATAGTGGGTTCCGACTAGGGGAAGGACACTGGAGGAAACCACTCGACAGTTTTGGATGGAAAGGGAGGTTGGGGTCTCTGTGCACTGTGATGTTCCAGCAGGCAAGGGAGGAAGCTTGATGATTGCAGAAGAAAAGTGCACAATTCCTAGAAGTTGGAGGAGGATAGGTTGCTCCGGAAATGGCTAAGTGTTAGATCAGTGACACAAATGTAAATAGTGATAGGACTTGGCTATGATCACACATGAACACTTAGCGATAAAAGCTAGACAAACCAAAATGTATAAAACATACTCTTCTTGATGCAAAAACCTTCGGGACAAGAGTGTGTGAAGTGAGTGTGAAACATGTTTATGTGATGATAAAAACTCATGCGTGCATGCGTTCCCTTGAAGGAAAACAACATCTCCTTTGCATGACAAACCACAATCCCTATGCCCAAATATGACACATGAAAGATGAGAACATGGACAACTTCTTAAGATCAAGGAGGGGAAGCTTGAGATCATTAGCTTACTAAAAAATGACCAACGATGATCGATCACAGGATCCAGGTTAGGATCTGAAATTTGCATGAGAGCCAAAGTTTTGGAGGGTGATTGTAGCCGCTACAATATTGGCGACACACTTGTAGAACTCCAACACTTTATATGGACCTTGTTACGTGAAAAGTGAGTCTAAGTCTTCCAAAAGTAATATTTGACACTTTGATTATGATGGCTTACGCACTAGCTTCTGTGAAAGATGTAGTTTGTACCATTCTCTTCATCAGTTAGCACACATTCGAAGCCAAATCAACTTATTTGTTGCAATTGGGGATGAGGGGTATATTGATGCACAAGTAATATAATTTTCAGAGTTTAAGTTTCATCTCTAGTGTTTCTCCACTACCAGCAGGCTTGGACAATACCTCGACAAAGTCACGCAAGAATAGAAGCATCGCCTCGCTACTAGCGAGCCTGGTCAGTACCTCGACGGAGTTACTTGTATCACCTCTTTGTGCAGGAAGACTTTCTCTTATTTCACCTTACTCATTTTTCATTTTTTAATTTTTTAATTTTTCAAAGAACTGTACATAGGCGCTTATTTATTTCAGAGGAAGAAGAGGGATCCCAACTTATTGAGAGCATAATAGGTTATTCCTTAAGAGAAGTATGTCACATATACCTCTTGCATACCTGTTAAGATTCCCCCCCTCACCTTACTCTACTTGATTGACCTGACAAGGGTTAACCCAAAAGAACTGATTAGAGTAGGCACTACTAATTCATAGTGCAAGCATTGTGTTTTCACCAACACTCACTCTGAACAGAATGTATTTTCCATCAAGGCATCATCGAATGAAGACAAAAATCTCTTCGTAAAGAGAGAGGACAAGATATAACCAAATCTTGATAGTTGTACAAGTCCTCTTAAATTTTCCTAACTTGTCTTAAGAGCCAAACATGTTCCATGTAAGGCTAAGCTATGGACACGAGTAAGCAAAGAAAGAAAAAAGTATAAGTAAAGTGAAAGAAAAACAAGTAAACAAACAAAGAAAGAAAGCAAACCAAACCAAGTCAGAAAGAAAAGAAAACATGCAAACTAGGAATCAAAGCAAAGAATGAAAGCAAACACTACTCCTACTCCTATGCAAAACAATGCATGGGCCTACTCACATGAAGTGATGTTTCCAATTCAGCCACTGGTGCATTGGATGGCCCATGTTGGTGAAGGCATGGTAAAAAAGAAAGATATACATGCAAACTAGTGAATAAGAAAGATTTTAACAATGAATACCAACACACTCCAAGTTTAGACGCATCCACAGAAAAGAAAAGAGTGAAAGCGCAAGACAAGCATTCTGCGAGCTTAACATGGTATTATGATGCACTGCCTGCAGATGTTAAGCATGCATACTATTTTGAATGTGACAAACGAGAAAACATGAGAAAGAGAGACAACTTATGCTTTTCCAGTGCGATTTTTGTGTATGATTCCTCCAGTGCATAAGAAATTGGATCATGTGATTCAAGTGGAGGAAGTGACTCTGTGTCTTAGATTGATGTTCAATGTGAAGCAGAGAGTGATGAGGAGCCTTGGGTGTTTTAGAAATTTTCTGATTGGAAGTGGTACTAACCTCTGGGCATCGAGGGCCTGTAATAACCATCAGCTCAGGCTAAAGTGCCTAAAAAACCTTTGGGATTTTCACTTCATCAATAGATAGATTTTCAGAGACTAGTCGCTTAGTAATATTAACAACGAGTGAATTAACATCATGATCAAATTAAGAAGTAAAGAGATCACAACAACCATGATCAGAAAATTTGGGATTTTTTTTGGCATCCTCATGATTTGATGAATCATGTAGAGGGGTGGATGAGAAACAAAGATGTTCACCCTCTGTGTTTTCAGAAATGATAGATGAAGGATGGGACAAACTTTTAGAGGAAGATGTGTCCTCTCTGTGATGTAATGACAGGCTAACATTTGGTGTGTCCTGTAAATGATCGAAAGTAGAAACATCCAGAGATGAGTTTTCACAGGGAAAATCAAAAGTGGCAGAATCACAAGAGATATCAGGCTAGAGTAGATGAGGCATGGATGGAAGGGATTCATCCTTCACCATGGGTTCTTCTTCAGATTCCTGCACACACTCATCATGAATGATAGCGCAGGTTGGCTGCACAATATCAACTCCATCAACGACTTGATCCTTGTGGACACAAGATGTGGAATCCAGAATGGGAGAGCACAACACAGTAAAATTCGGAGGATCAATGGAACACAGAGTTGGAGGTTGAGGGAATGAGTCCACGTGACAACCAATAGGCTTGCAAGCCAAATATGCACATATATTGAGAGTAGGTGGGGTGGGAGGATGTGATAGTTCAACAAATGTGCGCGCACCTTCTCCCACCATGTGCTGTGGAGCTAGAGTTGTTTGATAAGAAGAGGAAAGACAACCACTTGTGAGAATGATCTCGTTTGTCTTAGATTTTGTAGCTCTAACACTGAGGTATGCTGGGAGGGGTTCAAATGATTCCAAGAATTGTGGATTTTTGGAACTATAAAGAAGATACTTAAATCTTGCATCGAGAAATTCCAAATCAATTTCATCTTCAAGAAATCGGTATGTAAGATTATAAAAGCGTGTGTGAAATTGCTCAACGGATTAATTAGTTTCTTTTCATAATTTCAGAATTTCTTTACTGAGTGCTTTATGGTCAAAATGATTGAAAGAATGCTCTATCTCTAGCATCAACTAAGTGAGAGAGTGAGTAGAGTTATCTGGCAACGTGGCACACCATAGTAGTGGGTTCACTCGAAGCGTGTATATGAATAGTGAGTAGGTCATGTAATCTTCATGGATTTTATACTCATGACACATAACTGTGAAGGCCATTCTGGGTTCACACCATGCCATTTTTACTTGCCCTTCATATGTGAGTTGTGACAAGGAATTCCATAGCTCCTATGAGGTTTCAAAGTCACATCCATAAGACATACACTTCAAAGGAAGAATTATGTGGTTATTCATGATAAGTATGTGAAGATTCAAAACATATGTGAGGAATCAACTTATCATCTAACCCTCCTTCTAGCGTCAAAAATGTTGACGGTGTTGGACCTGCCAACATTTAGGGGATTGCCCCAGTATGAAGTACTGACTAGACCTCACAACAATTGGTGTGGGAGTCCCATCCGGTATGATGGCTCAGTTTCCTCCACATGAAAAAGTGAGTGAAGTATTCAATGGTCGTGGTGTTCTCTTGATGGTTCATGCATGTGCACATGTCTCCTTCAATTTCTACTTAGTGTGCTTCGTGTGCTCGTCCAACCACGAGTGAGTCTTCTAGCATGCTCTCCCTGTTCATTTTTGTTCTTCGTCGCACCATGTTTCATCCATGTACCTGTTTTTGCAATCACTCATGATGAGATAACATCAAATCAATAAATTCCCTAGTCTACCATGATGCATTGTCTTTCTTTCTCGGGTGCAGGTGACCGGGAGATAGGACAAGGCTCTAAAACTATGCAAAGCACATTTCACAACGAGATGCGAGGCTCTGGGTAACTGTCGGGAAAATTTTTGATGAGGTCACTGAGAGGTTGGATTGAGCAATCTGGGACAACAATGACATCTGTGGGATCTAGTTTAGTTTGGAAGTAGAACTGTGCAATTTATCCGAGGAAGGCAGTGCGGGCAATAGGAGGCACTAGCAGGAGTTTTCTTGTTAGAACTGCACATATCTGGGAGGAAGTCATGTAGGACATGTATGCGTAGTTTCTAGACTGAGCAGTTTGTCGGGCAGCAGATGGAATGTCCAAGAAAATTCTACTATTTTCAGGAGGAGTGAAAAGCAGGCCAATAGGGTGACTGACTGACAAAACTACACAATTTCCAGACATAGTGTAGTGACAGGAAGTAGGTATTTGTCCCTCTTGTCTGCGCAATTTATTCAGGCAGTGCAAGTAGGCAGGCTGGTAGCTTCTATGTAATTTTTTGGATGAGTGCAGCCCATGGTCAATGCCCAAGTCAAATTCTTTGGTTGAATAGTAGGAGGCTTGATGGATAGGCTTGTGGGAAGCACAGACTGAGATAGCTTCTTGGGAAACTTTTGTGTTGTTCTGTGAGACAATAAACTAGGTTGATTCCAAGATTTCACAGTGCAGACTTCCTGGAGGGGAGCTTCAATCTCTGCACAATTCTGGGCAACAGTGCTTGGTCACTAAGAGTCGAAACTTCGCAGTGAAACTCATTGGAGGTCTAGTTGATGGAGAGTGGTCTGGTCGATAGTTTTTTCAGGAAAAAAGGCCAAGTGTGTGAGCGAGTGAACTCGAGTATACATGACCTTGTGAACACGCACCCAACATGACTCGATGACAGGACACCTCAAACCACGAGACAACATATGCTGAGTGTGACTAACTACAGGATAAATCTTCGGATGATTGTGACGACACTTGCATGACAATGCTTACAACATTGTGTGTGAGTGCGATAGATGTTTACATAGTGAAGACAACGCATACACACAAAGAAAAACCTTCAACATCACCAGAAGATGGTTGCAATCATGACATAGCGATCAACATATTGATGATGACAGTTGGTCAAACAAGCAAAAAGGAAGCAAGACATGTAGAGGAAATACATGAAATGACTTATTTGTGTTCACACTCATACATGTTACTGAAGACAAGATAATATGACAATGACAAGCAGTCCTACAAACTCAACTAAGAGGTGTACTTTGAAAGGTGTTCTTTACTTATGATACTTACCCTTGAGAAGATCTTCAGAAGAGCAGCAAAAATGGGTCACAAAGATGTTGGGTTATGTCTTTGAAATCATCTATAAAAAATAGAAGCAAAATGTTGTTGCAGATGCACTCTTGAGAAAGGATGAGGATGTTGAAGCATTTATTTGTGCCATTTCTATTATCCAACCAGATTGGATAAATGAAGTAAGGGATGAATGGAGGAATAGTGAAGTAGTGTGGGAACTCATTGAAAATTTGTAGCAAGATCCTAGTACATATGATACATTTAGCTAGAAAAATGATTAGTTATGGTACAAATATCACTTATACCTCTGTAATAATTACCAACTCAAACAAATGATTCTTCTGGAATTGCACACATCTCCCTTGGGAGAGAACTCAATATTTTTAAAAAGTTACCACATGGTTAAGGAGGGTTTCTTTAGGGATGGCTTTCAATTTGATATTCAAAATTTTGTGGCAGAATATTTGGTTTTCCAACAAATTAAAGTTAAGAAAATTAGACCTTGGTTTTGTTACAACCTTTATCCATTCAAAGTCAACGATTGGAGGAGGTTCCAATAGATTTTATCACAGGTTTACCCAAGTCCAAAGGAATGAGTGCCATCATGGTGGTATTTGATAGACTTACCAAGTATGTAGACTTTTGTTTATTATATCATCCATTTAACGTTAGTACATTTGCTATTGCATTTATGGAAACAATTCAAAAGCTACATGGAAACCCAAAGATTATTGTAAGGGACAGAGATCCCATTTTCACTGGAAATTTTTGGACAAAATTATTTTCTTATCTGGGTACTCAGTTAGCTCATATCTCATCTTATCATCATCAATATGATGGAAAAACTAAGATAGTGAACAAATGTTGGGAAGGATATCTTTGTTTCTTTGTATCCAATAAATAGACACAATGGGTCAAGTGGTTTCCTTTGGTTGAATGGTGGTATAACACTTCCTTCCATACTTTAGAAAAAATAACCCCATTTAGGGAACTTTATGGATATCATCCACCATCCATCACATCATCTTTAAGAGAAAATTCTAAGGTTCAAGTAGTGGAAGATCACATCGAGCATCAACAACAAGGTCTCCAACTCTTAAAGGGTAACCACACTTCGACATAAAATAGAATGAAACAACATGCATATCAACATCATAGCGAAATAAGTTTTGATGTAGGTGACTGGGTATTTCTACGACTATAACCATATAAACAAATGTCCCTCAAGAAATCTAAGGATAATAAATTATCATCAATGTATTATGGTTCATACAAAGTGTTGCAAAATATTGGTACTATGACATACAAATTAGATCTTCCTGCATCTTCATATTGGAGCCTGAAGCAATCACAAAAAAAAAACTCGACAGCTATGGAATCGATCAATTTCAGCTGATCTCATCAAGTGAAAGAACCTACCCGTTGAAGATTCCACATGGGAGGATGAGAATTTTATACAGAAGCATCTAGAACTACTCAAGCATTGGGGACAACACTTTTTTGAAGGATAGGGCCATGTTAGGTCCCTATAATACTAGTGTATTCCCCCATTATTATTATCATTGTATCCCCTTATCGTTTTTGTTGTGCCAATGTTATGTCGGCTCTGACTATATTGTGACCCCTTAGACTCCTATATATAGAAAGGAGGTTTTGTCATTTGTATCATGCAAGAATTATTCATTTGTGTAATTTAAAGGAGGTTGCCCCCTCTAAAAGGTTTATTTTGAAGTCGTTGAGCTACCTCTTCTTCTATTTTGTGAGTTGGTTGCATAACATCAACTAAGTGTCCATATTCAAAGGATGAAAGTAGTGTTGATGAAGAAGATCATACCATAACAAAAGCAAAAAAATACCTTTCTACCAAAAAGAACCAAAAATAAGAAAATCATAAAAGGAACAACTCTTATAAGAAAATAGAGAGTCTCTACTCAAAAATGTCTTAAGACAGTGTTATCAATACTTTCTCTAGATATAAGGAATATGATCACTTTATTGCAATCAAAACAAGGATTGATGTCTTAAGCCTAGCACAACTAACACCAAGCACAAGTGGGTAGCCGTGGGCTTATTTTGTCAAAACACAATGTGATTATGGGGTTATATAAACCATCATGAAAAAATAAATGAACGGTTAGAATTCCATATCACACGCTCAGCTCATCCAACACTTAACATCCCAAAAGCACGCGAGATTAGCTGTTTTGCCCGCCCGCCTTTTTGCTACGTGGCAGCCCCATGTCTTACCACTTTAAAGCGGTGCGATAAACCATTAATTGTTTTGGTTTTGAATCTTATAAATGTTATGGGAATATAGAGTGGATTAATTTCAAGTGAAATATAGAGATATGAGAATGCGGTAATATTTCAGAGCTACGGGTGAAACCAGGCCTGGAATTTCAAATTTTTTCTACCTGTCAAATGAAAATTTGATGACGTTTTTGTATTTTTCATGCCTTTCATTTTACGTTTTATTCAAATTTGTGAGTGTCAACTTTCTCTTATCATTTTCATTTTGACATTTTTTTAATGAAGAATTTATTTAACATACACTTTTTAATAGAAGTTCAATTTTTTTTTATAATCTTTCATAGTTGGATGAATATACCACTAGTTTTAAGTTCCAATTTTTGAAAATTTTCCCTGTTTATTTTCTTATCTAATTTGTCTATAATCCTGTATTGAAATCACAAGTTTGACAGGTTTACTCTTCACAATTGAAATGCCCTAGGAATATTTAGGTGTGTTGAATCCACATAAATAGTCAAAACCCAATTTAAACAACACAAATCAAGATTTAACAACAATGTCGAAATAATATTTATCTTTATCTCATGTGAATTCACTTGTTTCGAGTATATTAAAATTATATATAAAAAATGTCTACCTCTCGAGCCAATAAACAAAGAGAGCAGAAATAAAGTAATACGCAGTAGGTTAGGCTAAGAGAAGCAGCTAGTACCTGGAGCAAAACCGATATTTTTGCTGTTTAGTTCGACAGAAACAGCGTAACCTTGTTGCTGAAGACTTCCTATGATGCTAAAATTGCTTCTTTACAGATAGGCAAATCGAAGCCATCCTGAAAATTGTATGTTATAGATGGAGGTTTTAGCTTCGAAAGGTCTCCGGAATACCTGAAAGTTGAAACAAGTGTCTAAGGGGAATTTTGACTTCTGCACAGGAAGAGCTTGATGGAATTGACTCACAAAAGCTACTTTTAAACCATCGTAGGCCAGTTTCACTAGTTGGCTGATAACGGTTCCGGTGTCCAACATCGTCCCTCCTCTAGTTGAAGTGAACCGGAAAGCGTTGGAGGAGATATTGAGGATGGTGTCTCCCACGGTAATAACCTTATGTCCAACAAAATATCAAAGCGATGTAGCTTTACAATTCGACACCGAAGCGGTGAACTAGGAGTTAGAGGGAATGGACACATTCTGGCCGAGACTCAGTTTTGCTTTAGCTTTGGGGTTCAAAGAAGTTGCGTAGTTAGTAAGAGCCGAGACTCAGTTTCGCTTGAGCTTTGGGGTTCAAAGAAGTTGCTTAGTTAGTAAGAGAAGCTTTTGCTTTTGGCCCGAGAAGGATATGAAAGGGAGCCTCTACCAAACGCCAGTAGCCCAATAGAAGAATTCCCTTGGTAAGAGGAGAAACCACCAGGATGTTATACTTTGCAAGCTTGTGCGGTCTGTGTTCCTTGTTAAAACAATAACGAATCTCAATTGCCTTTTGTACGTGGACTTGCAGCGTGCAATCTAGATACTAAACCATTCTCTCGATACCTGCTCTGAAACAGCAAGCTCCTCGATTAATTCGAATTCTGGGAGAGTTTGGGATTGCGATGCGCAAATAGTTCCATCACTAGTCCTGCTTCCACCCACTCCTGCACAATGTTGGACTAACCCTACAATCATGCTTCCTACTTCGGAAGGACCATGTTTGCCACTTTAAAGTTTAGATTATTTATGCGCGAATATCTTTTCCTCATTTGAATTTTCAAATTTTGAATTCACCAACTTCAGTTAAATTCTATTGTCCACGACAAAGGCAACTTACCTTGGAATCACGATACCATCACTGTGAGTTAACGAACTTGGGTAAGACGCATTGGAAGGTCAAGTGACTCACCAGTAGTTATGAACATATGATGGCAGGATGACCATGTTTTAAGAATAACCATACGCATAGGCTGGCTGGATACTGTCAGGATAGCCTGGTACTGATAGGGTACTGTCTTAAGGTGTATTAAACACTAGAGGCACTTGTAGGTAAAGACAGGTATTATAGATTTTGACAGGTTCAATTTGAAATGGGCCGTCATTTTGACAGGTTATCAATGTCTAACACACGTCAGATTTGACGGGAGAAAATTTCTGCTGGCAGTCAAATACGTTCTGGAACGCCAAATACGTCCTGTGGGACGTCAAATTCCAGGCCTGGGTGAAACCATACTTGAGGTAAAATTATATAGCTATAGGTAATATGAGACTAAGGTTGTGGAATGAGATTCAAAGGTTAAATTGTTTTAAAGCTACACATGAAATAAAATTCAAGCTACGGGTGAAACCATACTTGAGGTAAAATTATATAGCTATAGGTAATATGAGACTAAGGTTGTGGAATGAGATTCAAAGGTTAAATTGTTTTAAAGCTACACATGAAATAAAATTCTTGTAAATGCATTTCATGATAGAAGATTAAGGTGAAATCAATTTCCAGGCATGGTGAAATCAATTTACAGGTATGGTGAAATTAATTTACATGTGTAAAATCATGTTGTGGTGAAAGTAAAAGAGTAAAGTGAGAATTCTCTTCCAACCATACAAATCAACCCATGGTTTTGCAAAAACATCTAGGTATTCTACAAGGGTAAAAGGAATTTACATAGAGATAAAATGAATTTACAGAGGAAGGAGTAATAGAAACAAAATTACACATGGTTTTGGTTTTGTAAATTAATGGAAAGAGAAAACAAAACCACACATTGGAAACAACACATGGTTTTGTAGAAATTTAGTTATAAATTACATTAAAATATTTTGGAAATATTATTCAAATATATATATTATTATATATTTTCCAAAATATTTTGTGACACTAATGGATGACAAAACAACAGGCAATCATAGCATCAGCCATCAATGAGGGAAGTCTCACATTATCAACTCAAGAGGATCAACAAGCAGTTGAGTGAATTACTAATAAAAAGAGAAATACATCTCAATCTGCTAGCATCAGCCATCAATGAGGGAAGTCTCACATTATCAACTCAAGACGATCAACAAGCAGTTGAGTGAATTACTAATAAAAAGAGAAATACATCTCAATCTGCTAGTTCATCTGCCAGCACAACCACATATTTCGGTCCACATCCTATCTGCTCCCTCTTCCACAACAACAACATTTTCACAGCACATTCCACTAGAACTATTAATTTGTAGCAGTTAGAGCTTTTTAGTTCATCTATAGTCTAAAAATGTCTTGTCTATTAGAGACAACATTTATTGCAAACAATTTGTAAATTTTGTATAAATACTTATGCTTTTGAAGTATTAGAGGCAGATTATTTGAGATATATTAGTGATCTGTTGGACAATTTTAAGTTTTTTTAA
Organism: Pinus tabuliformis; assembly: GCA_031772625.1. Classification (NCBI taxonomy): domain Eukaryota; kingdom Viridiplantae; phylum Streptophyta; class Pinopsida; order Pinales; family Pinaceae; genus Pinus; species Pinus tabuliformis. Next base: position 1,418,308,129 of record CM062819.1, on the reverse strand, counting down.
AGCACCGGAGCATCAATACTAAGGAGACCATTCATAGGATTCTTTTGGCTTAAATACTAGAGATGTTTTTATTATGTTAGAGTGTTTCATTGTCATCTCTTCACTGTATACATCTAAAGTCCAAATTGCAAAACAGAAATGTGATGAATAGGATTTACTTTTGAGTACATTATTCTAGCTATTTTTGCAATTTGTATGTTTTCTACTGAAGGCCACACTAAAGAATTCTCGACTTCTCTAAATAATTCTCGACTTCTCTTTAGTCCTGCCTGATTGACTGAATGCAACACTAAAGAATTCTTAATTTCTCTTTAGTTCTGCTAAAGGTTTTCATTGTTATGCCATCATCCACTTATTATTATGAAAGATCCAGTTAATATTCCTAACTTGCCCTAAGTTTACTCTTCTAAAAATTGATGCAACCATCCAGTTTACCTTTTGACTCCATTTCTATATTATTTAAGTGACCCTGTTTTTTAACAATATAGGGTAGATAGAAGGGTGAAAATAAGATTAGGATCCTAACTTGCCCTAAGTTTACTCTTCTAAAAATTGATGCAACCATCCAATTTACCTTTTGACTCCATTTCTGTATTATTTAAGTGACCCTGTTTTTTAACAATATAGGGTAGATAGAAGGGTGAAAATAAGATTAGGACTCTGAGCCTTTTTTTAGTTTCAAATTCAATTTTATTCTCAACTTTTAGTTCAATGTTTAGTATGCAGAGTGGTTTTGATTTCAGTTTGAGAATTGGCAGAACAAGTTGCAGATTTGGGAACAACCCAATGGAGAAGACACTGGTCTATAAACTCAAAGATCAATGGTTCCTGCCACCTCCAAGGAGACTTCCATCCCCAAGCTGGAGCCAGTGTTAGGGTACTATAATTATAGGAAATATGATGATTCAGATATTATTTGTTGCTCTCATGATGAAGATTTTGGCTTGCTGACTTGCTCCGCTTCCTCTCCATGTTTCATCATCCTTTACTCAACTTCCTTCTTTATCACACACTTTCCTTGTTAATTCATTTGAATATTACCCCAGAATAAGTCGAATACTTTCTTTCAAATCATTAAGAATAGGTTTGTGTGACAAAAAGGTTATATATTGCAAAATTTCTGGTTTTAAAGCCTTGGATTTTATTGAAATTTGCATAAAAAATAAGCCCTGCTCCATCTCCATTCGACCTTCATTCAAAATACTTAAGCCTAGCACACCTAACACCAAACACAAGTGGGTAGCCTTAGGCTTATTTTGTCAAAACACAATGTGACTATGGGCTTATATAAACCATCATGAAAAATGTTCCCTTGTGAATGTGGGATAAATCCCATAAAGTGTGTGTATATATATATATATATATATATATATATATATATATATATATATAGCGTTTTGTGAAGTAAGGGGTAAAAAGAGGGACCCTTACTTCACAAAATGCGATTAATATAAAGTTTTGGACTTTATATTAATTTCTCCCCGTAATCCTATACTACCTCTTCCCCTTGCAAAGTCAACCAGTGGCCCACCCCGCACTAAGAATTAAACCCCCTTCATTTTTATTTCCCTAGAGATTCATAAAAATAAATGAACGGTTAAAATTCCATATCTCACGGTTAGCTCATCCAACACTTAACATCCCAAAATCAAGCAAGATTAGCTGTTTCGCCCGCCCGCTTTTTTGCTACGTGGCAGCCCCATGTTATATCACTTCCTCTAAAATAATACAACATACCACTTTAAAGCGGTGCGATAAATCATTAACTGTTTTGGTTTTGAATCTTATAAATGTTACGAGAATATAGAGTGGATTAATTATGAGAATGCTCTAATATTTTAGAGCTACGGGTGAAACCATACTTGAGGTAAAATATATAGCTACAGGCAATATGAGACTAAGGTTCTGGAATGAGATTCAAAGGTAAAATGGTTTTACAGCGATACATGAAATAAAATTCACGGATGCCATGAATTTATCAGAGAAAATAAAATTGAAAACTTCACATGAAATTAATGTACACGAGAGCAAAGATAGCATTCATGTAAATGGATGCCATGAATTTATCAGAGAAAATAAAATTGAAAATTTCACATGAAATTAATGTACACGAGAGCAAAGATAGCATTCATGTAAATGCATTTCATGATAGAAGATTAAGGTGAAAAAAATTTACAAGCATGGTGAAATCAATTTACATGTGTAAAATCATGTTGCAAGTGAAAGTAAAAGAGTAAAGTGAGAATACTCTTCCAAGCATACAAATCAACCCATGGTTTTGCAAAACCATGGAGGTATTCTACAAGGGTAAAAGGAATTTACATACGGATAAAATGTATTTAGAGAGGAAGGAGTAATAGAAACAAAACTACACATGGTTTTGGTTTTTTGAATTCATGGAAAGATAAAACAAAACCACACATTGGAAACAACAGATGATTATGTAGAAATTTAATTATAAATTTAATTTAAAATATTTTGGAAATATTATTCAAATATATATATTATTATATATTTTCCAAAATATTTTGTGACACTAATGGATGATAAAATAGCAGGGCAGTCACAAGATTAGCCATCAATGAGGGAAGTCTCAGATTATCAAGTCAAAGGATCATCAAGCAGTTGAGTGAATTACTAAGAAAAAGAGAGATACGTCTGCATTTGCTAGTCATCAAGTAGTTGAGTGAATTACTAAGAAAAAGAGAGATACATCTGCATTTGCTAGTTCATCTGCCAGCACAACCACAAATTTGGGTCCACATCCTACCTGCTCCCACTTCCATAACAACAACATTTTCAGAACACATTCCACCAGAACTATTAATTTGTAGCAGTTAGAGCTTTTTAGTTCATCTATAGTCTAAAAATGTCTTGTCTGTTAGATACAACATTTATTGTAAATAGTTTGTAAATTTTGTATAAATACTTATGCTTTTGAAGTATTAGAGGTAGATTGTTTGAGATCAGAAATATTAGTGATTTGTTGGAGAATTCTAAGTTTTTTTAAAGCACTGGAGCATCAATACTAAGAAGACCATTCATAGGATTCTTTTGGCTTAAATACTGTTGATTTTTTTCTTATGTTAAAGTGTTTCAGTTTCATCTCTTCACTGTAATCATCCAAATTCCAAATTGCAAAACATAAATGTGATGAATACGATTTACTTTTGAGTACATTATTCTGGGTGCTTTTGCATTTTGTATGTTTTCTACTGAAGGCCACACTAAAGAATTCTTTATTTCTCTTTAGTTCTGCCTGATTGACTGAATGCCACACTAAAGAATTCTTAATTTCTCTTTAGTTCTGCTAAAGGTTTTCATTGTTCTGCCATCATCCACTTATTATTCTGAAAGATCCAGTTAATATTCCTAACTTGCCCTAAGTTTACTCTTCTAAAAATTGATGCAACCATCCAGTTTACCTTTTGACTCCATTGCCCAATAGATGCTAATTGAATTGAATACAATCAATCTTCAAAAACCCAAGTACAACCATAGCTAGTCTAATATTTTCAAGCATCAAAGATAAATTTTACAGAGAGAGCCCTCTCTCAGATTGGAAGGGCTAGATTCCCATCCTGAACTTGCTTTGATGTTATATTCTTGTGATTTGTCCTACAACCTTCAAATTGCAGGGTGCTAACATAATAGCGACCATTTTATCTTCCTCAGAAAAGTGCATCAATTCTCATATATATGATTTTTGATGGTGAACAACGATTAGACACCAGAAGGTTGTACCTTTCACCTGACGACTCCATTGTTCAATATCGAGAGCTTCAAAGTTCAAAGCGATTCAATAACTAAAGAATCCATATTCCAAAGCATTAATGGTGGTACAGGATGACAGGGTTTGTGGAAAACCTTTCATTTAATGAAATTTTTAATGAATTCAAGGATGGGTTATCAGAATTTTAGCTTGATGAAGATTTTTTAGGAGTTGTGTTTCTTTTTCAAATAAAGAAATTTTTCTCCTGAAATTAAAATATGTGTTCTTGATTTAGTTGCTGAGAAATATGATGATGGCATTAAACTTTTTCATTCTCAAATTCAATCATATAATTTCCGAGATCCTAAAGAATTCTTGGAAAATTTTCCTTCTCCAAAGCAAGAGGAAATTGTACTACCTTTTGATTTGTAGATTGAGGATGATTATTCTTTCAAGTAGAAGCCTGAAGAAGTAGTTTTAGGGTTTAATATTGAGGATACAACTGATCAATTTGTCATTGAAGGCGTAGAAGAAAATATCATACATTATGCTTATATTGATCCTATAGCAGATTACATGGAGGTACTTTTCAGCTCAAGTTTTCAAACATGTTTCTCTATAAGGACCAAATACATCAGCAATTGTCATTATATATCACAACTTTGATTATGTGGACACATGATCAAATTATACTTCTGAGTTTACTGACAATCAGTCAAGTAGCCCATTCATTTTTGCAGTTGCTTGATTGGCTTCATTGGCGTTTCTGTATTATTTAAGTCATCCTGATTTTCAACAATATAGGGTAGGTAGCAGGGTCCAAATAAGCTCAGGACTCTGAGATTTTTTCTTAGTTTCAAATTGGTAGAACAAGTTGCAGATTTGGGAACAACCCAATGGAGAAGGCACTAATATATAAACTCAGAGATCTGCGGTTCCCATCCCCAAGCTGGATCCGATGTTAGGGTCCTATAATCATAGGAAATCTGATGATTCAGATATTATTTGTTGCTCTCATGTTGAAGCTTTTGGCTTGCTGACTCGCCCCGCTTCCTCTCCATGTTTCATCATCCTTTACTCAGCTTCCTTCTTTATCACCCACTTTCCTTGTTAACTCATCTTAATATTACCCCAGCATAAGCCGAATACCTGCTTTCAAATCATTAAGAATAGGTTTGTGTGACAAAAAAGTTATATATTGTAGAGCTTCTCATTTTAAAGCCTTGGTTTTTATTGAAATTTGCATAAAAAATAACCCTGAAAGCTTAGTTCCTGCTCCATCTCCATGCGACCTACATTCACAATACCTAAGCCTAGCACACCTAACACCAAGAACAAGTGGGTAGCCCTAGGTTTTATTTTTTCGAAACACAATGTGACTATGGGCTTATATAAACCATCATGAAAAATGTTCCCTTGTGAATGTGCGATAAATCCAATAAAATAATATATATATATATATATATATAATCCCTGTTTTTACCCCTTACTTAACAAAACCCTATTAAAGTTTTGGACTTTATATTAATTTCTCCCCACAAGCCTATACTACCTCTTCCCCCTGCAAAGTCAACCAATGGCCCACCCCACACTAAGAATTAAACCCCCTTCATTTTTATTTGCCTCGAGGTTCCTAAAAATAAATGAACGGTTAAAATTCCATATCACACATGCTCAGCTCATCCAACACTTAACATCCCAAAAGCACGTGGAATTAGCTGTTTTCCCAACCCGCCTTTTTGCGACGTGACAATCCCAGCTCATCCAACACTTAACATCCCAAAAGCACGCGGAATTAGCTGTTTTCCCAACCTGCCTTTTTGCGACGTGACAACCCCACGTTATATCACGTCCTCTAAAATAATACCACTTACTACTTTAAAGTGGTGCCATAAACCTCTAAATTCTTTGGTTTTGAATCTTATAAATGTTACGGGAATATAGAGTGGATTAATTTCAAGTGAAATACAGAGATATGAGAATATGGTAATATTTCAGAGCTACGGGTCAAACCATACTTGAGGTAAACTTATATAGCTACAGACAATTTGAGACTAAGGTTGTGGAATGAGATTCAGAGGTAAAATGGTTTTACAACGATATGAACTTATCAGAGAAATTAAAAGGGAAAAGTTCACATGAAATTAAAGTACAAGAGAGCAAATATAGCATTCATGTAAATGCATTTCACGATTTGAAGATTAAGGTGAAATCAATTTACAAGCATGGTGAAATCAATTTACATGTGTAAAATCATGTTGCAGGTAAAAGTAAGAGAGTCAAGTGAGAATGCTTTTCCAACCATACAAATCAACCTATGGTTTTGCAAAACCATCCACGTATTCTACAAGGGTAAAAGGAATTTACATACACATGGTTTTGGTTTTGTGAATTCATGGAAAGAGAAAACAAAACCACAGATTGGAAGTCTCAGATTATAAGTCAGAGGATCAACAAGTAGTAGAGTGAATTACTAATAAAAAGAGAAATACATCTGCATCTGCTAGTTCATCTGGATTGTTTGAGATCAAAAATATTAGTGATATGTTGGAGCATTGTAAGTTTTTTTAAAGCACTGGATCATCAATACTAAGCAGACCATTCACAGGATTCTTGTGGCTTAAATACTAGTGATGTTTTTTCTATGTTAAAGTGTTTCACAGTCATCTCTTGCCATAATCATCTAAATTCCAAATTGCAAAACATAAATGTGATGAATAGGATTTACTTTTGAGTACCTTATTCTGGCTGCTTTTGCAATCTGTAGGTTTTCTACTGAAGGCCAAACTAAAGAATTCTTGACTGCTCTTTAGTTCTGTCTGATTGACTGAATGCCACACTAAATAATTCTTAATTGTTCTTTAATTCTGCTAAACGTTTTCATTGTTCTTCCATCATCCACTTATTATTATGAAAGATCCAGTAAATATTCCTAACTTGCACCGAGTTTACTCTATGAAAAATTGTTGCAACCATCCAATTTACCTTTTGACTACATTGTCCAATAGATGCTAATTAAATTAGATACAATCACTCTTCCAAAACCCACGTACAATCATAAGTAGTCTAATATTTTCAAGAGAGAGCCCTCTCTGGGATTGGAAGGGCTAGATTCCCATCCTGAAGTTGTTTTGATGTTACATTCTTGTGATTTGTCCTATAACATTCAAATTACTGGTGCTAACATAGTAGTGACCACACTGGGGATAGAACGTTTTATCTTCCTCAAAAAAGTACATCAAAGTTCAGATCTGATTGTTGATGGTGAACAACGTTCAGACACCATAAGGTTTTACCTTTCACCTGGCGACTCCATTGTTCAAGATCCAAAGCTTCAAAGTTCAGATCCATTCCATAACCAAAGAATAGATATTTCAAACCATTAATGGTGATACAAGATGACAGGGTTTGTGGCAAACCATTCATTTCATGAAATTTTAAATGAATTCAGGGATGGGTTATCAGAATGTCAGCTTGATGAAGATTTTTTAAGAGTTGTGTTTCTTTTTCAAATCAAGAAAATTTTCTCCTGAAGTTAAAATATGTGTTCTTGAGTTAGTTGTTGAGAAATATGAAAATGAAATTAAACATTTTCATTCTCAAATTCAATCATATAGATTTTGAGATCCTAAAGAATTCTTGCAAAATCTTCCTTCTCCAAAGCAAGAGGAAATTGTATTTTGTGGTTGTCAATGGGCTCCCTAATATGCCCACTTTGGCATTATGGAAGAATAGTGTTGTAGGCAAATATACTACTAAAAAATCATTTGAACATATTTGGGTATCTTGAACATAGGATAATTATGCTTATATTTCATATGTACAATACAAACCATCCATGCACATAGGATGAAAACTTGCTATATGTTTAGTGTTTCTATAATAGATACCTTCATAGCAATATTAACCTGTTGACGATGCTGGACACGACAACTTTTAGGGGATCTCCCCGATATGAAGTCCAAACCAGTGTTTTACAAGCCGATCGTTTCGAAACCGACTCGGCCGAGTCGAACCGTTTCATTAGCTGGAGGAGTGACTCGGCCAAGTAACCGGTCCGGTTGACCGAGTCACACACGACTCGGCCGAGTCATCCAATGACTCGGCCGAGTCATGTGTGACTCGGTCAACCCGGCCGGGTCTAATATGACTCGGCCAAGTCACAAGGGGACGGCTGGGCAGCGTAAAACACATAAAAAAAAATCATTTTTTGGTATTTTTTCAAAAGGTTAATGCAGTTTATGGATTAATATAGGCTCTGTGTTTTCATTTTGATGTTTGAACTCCATATCTTCCAAATTTTTAATTTCTTTAAGCTTACCTGATGCTTTATCCAATTCCCTTTTATCGTCACACTTAGAAAGGTGTCCCTGAACACCTTGTGGTTCTGACGGATCATCCTCCTTTACTGAATCAAAACTGTCAATCTTAAGTTTACCGGACCCTGATTTAGCATCAGCCATAAGCTGTTATTTCAGTGGGGGACTACCACTGAGATATTCTGAGGCACGACGTTCAGTCCATGCCTTTTTCCTTTCTTCTAATTGATCTCTCGCTGCATACACATAAGGGAGTGACTCCAGATCTTCACCCCCTTCAGACTGTACTTTCTCAATCCATCTAGTAAGCTCGAGTGCTGCCTTGCTTACAGAAAACTTTGGATCATATGTTAGAGTAAACCTTGAAAAGGCATTACACTGACCATCTATACTGTGAGGTAAAGCACCCAGAGAATACTGATTCTTTTCAAAAGGAATGACAGAATTTTTTGCCCTTGTTAAAAGTGTGAATTCAATATGTTTCCCAACATCATAGTGTTTTACATTACCAATGCAAACGGTATGAAGATCCTTACATGAAATCATAACAGAGCAGAGGGAGCACTTCTCCCAATTGTCACCTTTGTGATCCCCTTCTCCCATCATCAAATACCGTAGAATACAAGGAAAACAAAAGATGTGACCACAGGTTGTTATTTGAGGACACAATGGAGGGCTATCCAAACAAATAGGACACTGTACATGGTTAGAATTGATCATGTATGACAGACTACAGTTGACTATGTATTGCCATTGGGTACCATTTTGATATAGTGGATTGGTTCATGAGCCTACTTTGATCATATGTTGTCTTCCATCTATATTATAATGCTATGTGTTTGGAAACATGAATGAAAATCTTTAAAATTATGTTTTTTAATAAAAAAAATAAATATTTAATGTATTTTTTACAACGACCGAGTCATTAAAATCAAGCCGGCCGAGTCATTACCGTTTCGGAGTCAGAGTCGGAGTCGATCCTCGGCTGAGTCGGAGTCAGAGTCAGAGTCTTAAAACATTGGTCCAAACTAGATCTTACACCGTTTGGTGCATGAATCCCATCCGATATGATGGATCGGTTGCCATTATCTTAAGGACATGCCTTATCACTTGCTTGTCACACATGGGAATGGTATACTTAATCTTCAAACATTGAGGTTCATGTCCCTAGTTAGTGCTTAGTGTTGCTTGTGTCAAATTTATTTCAATACAGAGGGAGAGGGTGAGAGTGAGTTTCATATTGAAAGGGAATAGTCCCAACTCAGTTAGAGACACACAACACAACAGGATTTATGCAGCTTCCCGTGGAGTAGTCCACACGGATGTGATAGTCACAAACATAAAGTGAACAGATAGCGCGTACAACACCCATCGGAGTAGTCCACACGAGTGCGAAGGTTGTTATAACAAGTTTACAAGAATGAATATGTCGACTTTCCAACAGAGCATTCCACATGGGTGAGACAACAATAGCTACTGATACACCACATTTCCAATAGCATATGCACTAAAACAATAGAAATGGTTCATCTATCTTAGTACAAGTTAGAGAAACATGCATTACAAGCATCGAAGGAATAGTCTTACAAACAAATACAATATACGTGTGAAAATTTGATGGCCTGTTAACATGATTCTGAATTAAGTGAAAGTTCTAAGACACATCCATACATCATATATCACTAACCTCGATAGTGGGAAGTTGGAGCCACTACTTTCTCCTCAAAGAAAAGACTATAGACACTCAAGGCTATGTGGGAGGAGCCAAGGTGAAAAAGTCTTTTAAATGTACAGATGAGGGGTATATATAGCCAAGGGTGAAACTGACCATTGTGACTCTTCGACATCCCTTGTGACTATTTGACTTACAAGACTCTTCAACTTTCATGACTCTTTAACTTCATCCGTCGATCTCTTGGACTTCCACATTACTTTACATTGATTACACAAGTACGACCCAAAGTAGTGATGTGGCAGAGGTGACTCATGACACAACTTGACATGACACTATTGGTATGCACATGTTGGTTGTGTTATTCGTGCCGAGATGTTGTGTTGCTGAGTAATGAGTGTGCTCGTGGTGTACCATAACTTCACCTCTGTAGGGTAAAGTGTGCGGATTATTCAATGGTCTTGGTGCTCACTTGATTTTCCATGCATGCACATGTGTCTCCTTCGCTTGCTACTTGGTGCTTCATGTGTTCGTCCAACTGTGAGTGAGCCTTCTAGCATGCACTCCTTGTTCATCTCATTTTTGTCATGCCATGTTTCATCCATGTACCTATTTCTAAAATCACTCATGATGAGACGACATCAAATCCAAAAATTTCCCAGTCTACCATGATGCATTGTCTTTCGTTCTCGGGTACAAGTGACCAGGAGATAAGACAAGGCTCTAAAATTACGCAAAGGACATTTTAGACTGGGATGCGAGGCTTCGGGGCATTATCGGGAAAAAATGCACAAAGGTCACTAAGACGCTGGGTTGAGAAGTACCAAGAAAGTAGTGACATCTGTGGGATCTAGCTCAGTTGGGAGACAGAATTGTGCAATTTTTCTGGGAAGGCAGTGTGGACAGTAGGAGGCACTCGCAGTAAAAATATCATACATTTTTAGAGGACACCAAGAACGGGCTGCAGGAGCTTGCTGGTCAGAACTACACAGATCTGGGAGGTAATCATGCAGGACATATTTGTACAGTTTCTGGGTTGAGCGGGGTGTCAGGCAGAAGGTGGAATGTCCAAGAAAGCTGTGCAATTTTCAAGAGTGGCAGGCACAACGACAAGGGAACTGACTAAAAAAACTATGGAATTGCGAGAGATAGTGAAGTGATAGGCAGTGAGTGTTTATCCCTCCATTTTGCACAATTTATTTAGGTAGTGTAAGAAGGAAACTTGGCAGCTTCTACACAATATTGGGGATGATGGAAGCCCAATGTCTCTTCCCAAGTCAAATTCTCTGGTTGACCAGCAGGAGGCTTTATGGATAGGCTTGCAAGAAGTGTAGACTGAGATAGATTGTTGGGAAAATTATGCGATGTTTTGGGTGACAGTCTATGAGGCTGAGTCTAAGATTGTGCAGTGCAAACTTCCTCGAGGGAAGCCTAAAGATCTGAACAATTATGGGAAACATTTCTTGGTCACTAAGAGCTGAGACTATGCACTGCATCGCAGTGGACATTTGGCTGATGGAGGGTAGTCTGGTTGACAATTTTTCAGGAAGAAAAGGCTAAGTGTGAGTGAGTGAACTTGTGCATACATGACCTTGTGAACACACACTCAACATGACTTGACGACAAGACACCTCAAACCATAAGACAACATATGCTCAGTGTGACTAACTGCGGGATTGTCTAATGGTGAAAGCGAAAAGTGCGACACTTCAGATAGATCTTCGGATGATCGTGATGACACTTGCACGACATTGCTTACAACATTGTGTGTGAGTGCGTTAGATGTTTACATAACGAACACAACTCATACACACAAAGACAAACCTTCAAAATCACTAGAATAAGGTCGCAACCATGACATAGTGATCAACATGCTGAGGACGACAGCTGGTCAAACAAGTGAAAAGGAAGTAAGACATGTAGAGGAAATACATGAAATGAATCATTTTCATTTTCACACATGCATGTTACTGAAGACAGGATGATATGACAATGACAAGCTGTCCTTTAAACTCAACTAAGAGGTGTACTTCCAAAGGTGTTATTTACTTACCATACTTACCCTCGAGATGATCATGCATCTGGCGAAGTTTACATGAAGTGAGTGTGAAACATGTCTATGTGATGATAAAAACTCATGCGTGCATGTGTTCCCTTGAAGCAAAACAACATCCCCTTTGCATGACAAACCACAATCCCTATGCCCAAAGATGACACATGATGCATAAATATTAGAACATGGACAACTTCTTAAGATCAAGGAGGGGAAGCTTGAGATCATCACCTTACCAAAAAGTGACCAAAGATGGTCGATCGCAGGATCCAATGTAGGATTTGAAATTTTCATGAGAGCCAAAATTTTGGAGGGTGGTTGTAAATGCTACAATATTGGTGACACACTGGTAGAACTCTAACCCTCTATATCTACCTTGTTTCATGAAAAGTGAGTCTAACTCTTCCAGAAGTATTGTTTGTTTCTTTGATCGTGATGGCTTGCACACTAGCTTGTGTGAAAGATGTAGTCCCTGCCATTTTCTTCATTGGTTAGCACACATTCCAATGCCAAGTCAACTTAGTTGTTTCAATTGGCGATGACGAGTATATTGATGCACAAGTAATATAATTGTCCGTTGTTGCTTCGTTGCCAACAATCCTGGACAATACCTCGATCGAGTCACACAGAAACGCAAGCATCACCCCGCTACCAGCAAGCCTGGTCAATACCTCAACGGAGTTACTTGTATAACCTCTCTGTGCCGGAAGACTTTTAGCAATGGCATAGGTGGTTCATTAGAAAAAATCCTGAAGTATTGTTATCAACTTCTTCACAACAAATTTCCCTACCACCTAATTAAATTGTGCCTCCCAAATTAGCTTGTCACGCTCACTTGAAGGAACAAAAGATGGACCAAGTGGCACAAGAGCACATTTTGAGGTAATAATAAAGAATTTTTTTACCTATGATCAACCTCTAGCATGTGACAACAATGTCAAATGCACTATTGTAAAATTTTATCCACCCAAAAGTATTATTTTGACAAGAGTTAAGAACGATGGCAAGCACCACAACCATGGGCTGACTAAGGAAACATGTAACATGATTTGTGCTACCCTTCTTGTACTTGATGTTCAAGTGAAATTGTTGCAAGAAGATAGTTGTTAGGGATAAGATACAATGAAATAAAATACAAGAGGAGGATATATGGTTGGACTGCATGAGCCTAGCAGTAGAAAGACATGAAATTGAAAATTGAAAATCTTATACTAGTTATGATTGTACTTGGGTTTTGGAAGACTGATTATATTCAATTTAATTAGCATCTATTGGGAAATGGAGTCAAAAGGTAAACACGATGGTTGCATCAATTTTTCATAGAGTAAACTCACGGCAAGTTACAAATATTTACAAGATCTTTCAGAATAATAAGTGGATGATGGCAGAACAATAAAAACCTTTAGCAGAACTAAAGAGAAATTAAGAATTCTTTAGTGTGGCATTCAATCAATCACGCAAAACTAAAGAGAAGTCAAGAATTCTTTAGTGTGGCCTTCACTAGAAAACATATAGATTGCAAAAGCAGCTAGGATAAGGTACTCAAAAGTAAATCCTATTCATCACATTTCTGTTTTGCAATTTGGAATTTAGATGATTAAAGTGAAGAGATGACAATGAAACACTTTAACATAAGAAAAACATCACCAGTATTTAAGCCAAAAGAATCCTATGAATGGTCTCCTTAGTATTGATGCTCCAGTGCTTTAAAAAAACTTAGAATTCTCCAACAAATCACTAATATTTCTGATCTTAAACAATCCGCCTCTAATACTTCAAAAGCATAAGTATTTATACAAAATTTACAAATTGTTTCAAATAAATGTTGTCTCTAATAGACATGACATTTTTAGACTATAGATGAACTAAGAAGCTCTAACTGCTAGAGATTAATAGTTCTGGTGGAATGTGTTGTTCAAAAGTTGTTGTTGTTGAGGTATTGAGAATGCAAGTCACATGGAGATGGAGCAGGAGCTAAGCTTTCAGACTTATTTTTTATGCAAATGTCAATATAATCCAAGGCTTTAAAACCAGAACCTATGCAACATGTAACCTTTTTGTCACACACACCTATTCTTAGTGATTTGAAAGCAGGTATTCGGTTTATGTTGGGGTAATATTTAGATGAATTAACAAGGAAAGTGGGTGATAAAGTAGGAAGCTTAGTAAAGGATGATGAAACATGAAGAGGAATTAGGGTGGTCAGCAAGCCAAAAGCTTCATCATGAGAGCAACAAATAATATCTGAATCATCAGATTTCCTATAATTATAGGACCCTAACATTGGCTCCAGCTTGGGGATGGAAGTCTCCTTGGAGGTGCCAAGAACCAGAGATCTCTGAGTTTATAGATCAGTTCCTTCTCCATTGGGTTGTTCCCAAATCTGCAACTTTTTCTGCAAATTCTCAAACTGAAATCAAAACCACTCTGCATACTGAACATTGAAATACACACTAAATTGAAAGTTGAGAAGCAAACTGAATTTGAAACTAGAAAAAAGGCTGAAATTCCTGAGCTTATTTGCACCCTGCTACCTACCCTATATTGTTGAAAATCAGGCTGACTTAAATAATATAGAAATGACAATGAAGCCAGACAAGCAACTGCAGAAACAAATGGACTGATTGACTGATTCTCGATAATATCATAAGTATAATTTGATCATGTGTCCACATAATCAAAGTTGTGATATATAATGGCAACTGCTGATGTGTTTGGTCCTTATAGAGAAAACATGTTTGAAAACTTGAGCTAAAAATAACCTCCATGTAATCTACTATAGGATCAACAAAAGCATAATGTATGATATTTGCTTCTAGGCCTTCAATGACTAATTGATCAGTTGTATCCTCAATATTAAACCCTGAAACTACTTCTTCAGTCTTCTACGTGAAAGCATAATCATCCTCAATCTCCAAATCAAAAGGTAGTGCAATTTCCTCTTGCTTTGGAGAAGAAAGATTTTGCAAGAATTCTTTAGGATCTCAAAATCTATATGATTGAATTTGAGAATGAAAATGTTTAATTTCATTTTCATATTTCTCAGCAACTAACTCAAGAACACATATTTTAACTTCAGGAGAAAATTTTCTTGATTTGAGAAAGAAACACAACTCTTAAAAAATCTTCATCAAGCTGACATTCTAATAACCCATCCCTGAATTCATTTAAAATTTCATGAAATGAATGGTTTGCCACAAACCCTGTCATCTTTTATCACTATTAATGGTTTGAAATATCAATTCTTTGGTTATGGAATAGATCTGAACTTTGAAGCTTTGGATCTTGAACAATGGAGTCAGCACGTGAAAGGTAAAACCTTATGGTGTCTGATCGTTGTTCACCATCAACAATCAGATCTGAACTTTGATGTACTTTTTTGAGGAAGATAAAACGTTCTATCCCCAGTATGGTCACTACTATGTTAGCACAAGTAATTTGAATGTTATAGGACAAATCACAAGAATGTAACATCAAAACAACTTCAGGATGGGAATCTAGCCCTTCCAATCCCAGAGAGGGCTCTCTCTTGAAAATATTAGACTACTTATGATTGTACGTGGGTTTTGGAAGAGTGAAAATATCCAATTTAATTAGCATCTATTGGGCAATGTAGTCAAAAGGTAAATTGGATGGTTGCAACAATTTTTCATAGAGTAAACTCGGTGCAAGTTAGGAATATTTACTGGATCTTTCATAATAATAATTGGATGATGGAAGAACAATGAAAATGTTTAGCATAACTAAAGAACAATTAAGAATTATTTAGTGTGGCATTCAGTCAATCAGACAGAACTAAAGAGCAGTCAAGGATTCTTTAGTTTGGCCTTCAGTAGAAAACATACAGATTGCAAAAGCAGCCAGAATAAGGTACTCAAAATTAAATCATATTCATCACATTTATGTTTTGCAATTTGGAATTTAGATGATTATAGCGAAGAGATGACAGTGAAACACTTTAACATAGAAAAAACATCACTAGTATTTAAGCCACAAGAATCCTATGAATGGTCTGCTTAGTATTGATGCTCCAGTGATTTAAAAAAACTTACAATGCTCCAACATATCACAAATATTTTTGATCTCAAACAATCCAGATAAACTAGATGTATTTCTCTTTTTATTAGTAATTCACTCAACTACTTGTTGATCCTCTGACTTGATAATCTGAGACTTGCCTCATTGATGGTTGATCATGTGACTACCCTGTTGTTTTATCATCCATTACTGTCACAAAATATTATATATATATATATATATATATATATATATATATATATATCTGAAAAATATTTCTAAAATATTTCTACAAAACAATGTGTTATTTCCAATCTGTGGTTTTGTTTTCTCTTTCCATGAATTCACAAAACCAAAAGCATGTGTATGTAAATTCCTTTTACCCTTGTAGAATACCTGGTTGGTTTTGCAAAACCATAGGTTGATTTGTATGGTTGGAAAAGTATTCTCACTTGACTCTCTTACTTTTACCTGCAACATGATTTTACACATGTAAATTGATTTCACCATGCTTGTAAATTGATTTCACCTTAATCTTCAAATCGTGAAATGCATTTACATGAATGCTATATTTGCTCTCTTGTACTTTAATTTCATTTCATGTGAACTTTTACCTTTTAATTTCTCTCATAAATTCATATCGTTGTAAAACCATTTTACCTTTGAATCTCATTCCACAATCTTAGTCTAAAATTGCCTGTAGCTATATAATTTTACCTCAAGTATGGTTTAACCCGTAGCTCTGAAATATTACATGAATGCTATATTTGCTCTCTTGTACTTTAATTTCATTTCATGTGAACTTTTCCCTTTTAATTTCTCTCATAAATTCATATCGTTGTAAAACCATTTTACCTTTGAATCTCATTCCGCAACCTTAGTCTAAAATTGTCTGTAGCTATATAATTTTACCTCAAGTATGGTTTGACCCTTAGCTCTGAAATATTACCATATTCTCATATCTCTATATTTCACTTGAAATTAATCCACTCTATATTCCCATAACATTTATAAGATTCAAAACCAAAGAATTTAGAGGTTTATGGCACCACTTTAAAGTAGTAAGTGGTATTATTTTAGAGGACGATATAACGTGGGGTTGTCACGTCGCAAAAAGGCGGGTTGGGAGAATAGCTAATTCTGCGTGCTTTTGGGATGTTAAGTGTTGGATGAACTGAGCATGTGCGATATGGAATTTTAACAGTTCATTTATTTTTAGGATATGGAATTTTAACCATTCATTTAATTTTAGGAACCTCGAGGCAAATAAAAATGAAGGGGGTTTAATTCTTAGTGTGGGGTGGGCCATTGGTTGACTTTGCAGGGGTTAGAGGTAGCATAGGTTTGCGGGGAGAAATTAATATAAATTCAAAAACTTTAATAGGGTTTTGTTAAGTAAGGGGTAAAAACAAGGATTATATATATATATATATATATATATATATATATATATATATATATTATTTTATTGGATTTATCGCACATTCACAAGGGAACATTTTTCAAGATGGTTTATATAAGTCCATAGTCACATTGTGTTTCGACAAAATAAGCCCAAGGCTACCCACTTTTTCTTGGTGTTAGGTGTGCTAGGCTTAGGTATTGTGAATGTAGGTCGCATGGAGATGGAGCAGGAACTAAGCACATTCACAAGGGAGCATTTTTCATGATGGTTTAAATAAGCCCATAGTCACATTGTGTTTCGACAAAATAAGCCCAAGGCTACCCACTTGCTCTTGGTGTTAGGTGTGCTAGGCTTAGGTATTGTGAATGTAGGTCGCATGGAGATGGAGCGGGAACTAAGCTTTCAAGGTTATTTTTTATGCAAATTTCAATAAAAACCAAGGCTTTAAAATGAGAAGCTCTACAATATATAACTTTTTTGTCACACAAACCTATTCTTAATGATTTGAAAGTAGGTATTCGGCTTATACTGGGGTAATATTAAGATGAGTTAACATGGAAAGTGGGTGATAAAGAAGGAAGTTGAGTAAAGGATGATGAAACATGGAGAGGAAGCGAGGCGAGTCAGCAAGCCAAAAGCTTCAACATGAGAGCAACAAATAATATCTTAATCATCAGATTTCCTATGATTATAGGACCCTAACATCGGATCCATCTTGGGGATGGAAACCGCAGATCTCTGAGTTTATATATCACTGCCTTCTCCATTGGGTTGTTCCCAAATCTGCAACTTGTTCTACCAACTTGAAACTAAAAAAAATCTTAGAGTCCTGAGCTTATTTGGACCCTGCTACCTACCCTATATTGTTGAAAATCAGGATGACTTAAATAATACAGAAACGCCAATGAAGCCAATCAAGCAACTGCAGAAATGAATGGACTACTTGACTAATTGTCAGTAAACTCGGAAGTATAATTTGATCATGTGTCCACGTAATCAAAGTTGTGATATATAATGACAATTGCTGATGTATTTGGTCCTTATAGAGAAAACATGTTTCAAGACTTGAGCTGAAAAGTACCTCCATGTAATCTGCTATAGGATCAATAAAAGCATAATGTATGATATTTTCTTCTACGCCTTCAATGACAAATTGATCAGTTGTATCCTCAATATTAAACCCTAAAACTACTTCTTCAGGCTTCTACTTGAAAGAATAATCATCCTCAATCCACAAATCAAAAGGTAGTACAATTTCCTCTTGCTTTGGAGGAGTAAAATTTTCCAAGAATTCTTTAGGATCTCTGGAAATTATATGATTGAATTTGAGAATGAAAAAGTTTAATGCCATCATCATATTTCTCAGCAACTAAATCAAGAACACATATTTTAATTTCAGGAGAAAAATTTCTTTATTTGAAAAAGAAACACAACTCCTAAAAAATCTTCATCAAGCTAAAATTCTCATAACCCATCCCTGAATTCATTAAAAATTTCATTAAATGAAAGGTTTTCCACAAACCCTGTCATCCTGTACCACCATTAATGCTTTGGAATATGGATTCTTTGGTTA
This sequence comes from Pinus tabuliformis, assembly GCA_031772625.1. Lineage (NCBI taxonomy): Eukaryota > Viridiplantae > Streptophyta > Pinopsida > Pinales > Pinaceae > Pinus > Pinus tabuliformis. The sequence continues at coordinate 1,418,289,378 of CM062819.1, read as the reverse complement.
TGGAATCGCTTTGAACTTTGAAGCTCTCGATATTGAACAATGGAGTCGCCAGGTGAAAGGTACAACCTTCTAGTGTCTAATCGTTGTTCACCATCAAATATCAGATATGAGATTTGATGCACTTTTCTGAGGAAGATAAAATGTTCTATCCCCAGTATGGTCGCTATTATGTTAGCACCCTGCAATTTTAAGGTTGTAGGACAAATCACAAGAATATAACATCAAAGCAAGTTCAGGATGGGAATCTAGCCCTTCCAATCTGAGAGAGGGCTCTCTCTGTAAAATTTACCTTTGCTGCTTGAAAATATTAGACTAGCTATGGTTGTACTTGGGTTTTTGAAGATTGATTGTATTCAATTTAATTAGCATCTATTGGGCAATGGAGTCAAAAGGTAAACTGGATGGTTGCATCAATTTTTAGAAGAGTAAACTTAGGGCAAGTTAGGAATATTAACTGGATCTTTCAGAATAATAAGTGGATGATGGCAGAATAATGAAAACCTTTAGCAGAACTAAAGAGAAATTAATAATTCTTTAGTGTGGCATTCAGTCAATTAGGCAGAACTAAAGAGCAATAACGAATTCTTTAGTGTGGCCTTCAGTAGAAAATGTACAAAATGCAAAAGCAGCCAGAATAATGTACTCAAAAGTAAATCGTATTCATCACATTTATGTTTTGCAATTTGGAATTTGGATGATTACAGTGAAGAGATGACACTGAAACACTTTAACATAAGAAAAAATCAACAATATTTAAGCCAAAAGAATCCTATGTATGGTCTTCTTAGTATTGATGCTCCAGTGCTTTTAAAAAACTTAGAATTCTCCAACAGATCACTAATATTTCTGATCTCAAACAATCTACCTCTAATACTTCAAAAGCATAAGTATTTATCTAACAGACAAGACATTTTTAGATTATAGATGAACTAAAAACCTCTAACTGCTACAAATTAATAGTTCTAGTGGAATGTGTTCTGAAAATGTTGTTGTTGTGGAAGTGGGAGCAGGTAGGATGTGGACCCAGATTTGTGGTTGTGCTGGCAGATGAACTAGCAAATGCAGATGTATCTCCCTTTTTCTTAGTAATTCACTCAACTACTTGATGACTAGCAAATGCAGATGTATCTCTCTTTTTCTTAGTAATTCACTCAACTGCTTGATGATAATCTGAGACTTCCCTCATTGATGGCTAATCTTGTGACTGCCCTGCTGTTTTATCATCCATTAGTGTCACAAAATATTTTGGAAAATATATAATAATATATATATTTGAATAATATTTCCAAAATATTTTAAATTAAATTTATAATTAAATTTCTACAAAACCATCTGTTGTTTCCAATGTGTGGTTTTGTTTTCTCTTTCCATGAATTCAAAAAACCAAAACCATGTGTAGTTTTGTTTCTATTACTCCTTCCTCTATAAATACATTTTATCCGTATGTAAATTCCTTTTACCCTTGTAGAATACCTCCATGGTTTTGCAAAACCATGGGTTGATTTGTATGCTTGGAAAAGTATTCTCACTTTACTCTTCTACTTTCACTTGCAACATGATTTTACACATGTAAATTGATTTCACCATGCTTGTAAATTTTTTTCACCTTAATCTTCTATCGTACATTAATTTCATGTGAAATTTTCAATTTTATTTTCTCTGATAAATTCATGGCATCCATTTACATGAATGCTATCTTTGCTCTTGTGTACATTAATTTCATGTGAATTTTATTTCATGTATCGCTGTAAAACCATTTTACCTTTGAATCTCATTCCAGAACCTTAGTCTCATATTTCCTGTAGCTCTAAAATATTAGGGCATTCACATATCTCGGTATTTCACTTGAAATTAATCCACTCTATATTCTCGTAACATTTATAAGATTCAAAACCAAAGCAGTCAATGATTTATCGCACCGCTTTAAAGTGGTATGTTGTATTATTTTAGAGGAAGTGATATAACCTAGGGCTGCCACGTAGCAAAAAAGCGGGCGGGAGAAACAGTTAATCTTGCGTGCTTTTGGGATGTTAAGTGTTGGATGAGTTAAGCGTGAGATATGGAATTTTAACCGTTCATTTATTTTTATGAATCTCTAGGGAAATAAAAATGAAGGGGGTTTAATTCTTAGTGCGGGGTGGGCCACTGGTTGACTTTGCAAGGGGAAGAGGTAGTATAGGATTACGGGGAGAAATTAATATAAAGTCCAAAACTTTATATTAATAGCTTTTTGTGAAGTAAGGGTCCCTCTTTTTACCCCTTACTTCACAAAACGCTATGAGATTTATCCCACATTCACAAGGGAACATTTTTCATGATGGTTTATATAAGCCCATAGTCACATTGTGTTTCGACAAAATAAGCCTGAGGCTACCCACTTGTGTTGGGTGTTAGGTGTGCTAGGCTTAAGTATTTTGAATGAAGGTCGAATGGAGATGGAGCAGGAACTGAGTTTTCAAGCTTATTTTTTATGCAAATTTCAATAAAATCCAGGGCCTTAAAACCAGAAACTCTGCAATATATAACCTTTTTGTCACACAAACCTATTGTTAATGATTTGAAAGCAAGTACTCGACTTATTCTGGGGTAATATTCAAATGAATTAACAAGGAAAGTGTGTGATAAAGAAGGAAGCTGAGTAAAGGATGATGCAACATGGAGAGGAAGCGGAGCAAGTCAACAAGCCAAAATCTTCATCATGAGAGCAACAAATAATATCTGAATCATCAGATTTCCCATAATTATAGTACCCTAACACCGGCTCCAGCTTGGGGATGGAAGTCTCCTTGGAGGTGGCAGGAACCATTGATCTTTGAGTTTATAGACCAGTGTCTTCTCCGTTGGGTTGTTCCCAAATCTGCAACTTGTTATACCAATTCTCAAACTGAAATCAAAACCACTCTGCATACTAAACATTGAACTACACATTGAACTAAAAGTTGAGAATAAAATTGAATTTGAAACTAAAAAAAAGGCTCAGAGTCCTAATCTTATTTTCACCCTTCTATCTACCCTATATTGTTAAAAAACAGGGTCACTTAAATAATACAGAAATGCCAATGAAGCCAGTCAAGCAGCTGCAGAAACCAATGGACTACTTGACTGATTGTCAATAAACTCATAAGTATAATTTGATCATGTGTCCACATAATCAAAGTTGTGATATATAATGGAAACTACTGATGTATTTGGTCCTTATAGAGAAAACATGTTTGAAAACTTGCTGGAAAGAACCTCCATGTAATCTGCTATATGATCAACTAGTTGATCAACTGTGTCCTCAATATTAAACCCTGAAACTACTTCTTCAGTCTTGTACTTGAAAGCATAATCATCCTCAATTTGCAAATCAAAAGGTAATATAATTTCATTTTGCTTTGGAGAAGGAAGATTTTCCAAGAATTCTTTAGGATCTTGTAAATTATGTGACTGAATTTGAGAATGAAAAAGTTTAATGCCATTTTCATATTTCTCAGTAACTAACTCAAGAACACATATTTTAACTTCAGGAGAAAATTTTCTTGATCTGAAAAAAAGAAACACAGCTCTTAAAAAATCTTCATCAAGCTGACATTCCGATAACCCATCCCTGAATTCATTTAAAATTTCATGAAATTAAAGGTTTGCCACAAACCCTGTCACCTTGTATCACCATTAATGATTTGGAATATGGATTCTTTGGTTATGGAATCACTCTGACTTTGAAGCTTTGGATCTTAAACAATGGAGTCGCCATGTCAAAGGTACAACCTTCTCGTGTCTAATCGTTGTTCACCATCAACAATGAGATCTGAACTTTGATGCACTTTTCTGAGGAAGCTAAAATGTTCTATACCCAGTATGGTCGCACTATGTTAGCACCCTGTAATTTGAAGGTTGTAGGACAAGTCACAAGAATATAACATCAAAGAAACTTTGGGATGGGAATCTAGCCCTTCCAATCCCAAAGAGGGCTCTCTTTGTAAAATTTACCTTTGCTGCTTGAAAATATTATACTAGTTATGGTTGTACTTGGGTTTTGGAAGATTGATTGTATTCAATTTAATTAGCATCTATTGGGAAATGGAGTCAAAAGGTAAACTGGATGGTTGCATCAATTTTTAGAAGAGTAAACTTAGGGCAAGTTAGGAATATTAACTAGATCTTTCATAATAATAAGTGGATGATGGCATAACAATGAAAACCTTTAGCAGAACTAAAGAGAAATTAACAATTCTTTAGTGTTGCATTCAGTCAATCAGGCAGGACTAAAGAGAAGTCGAGAATTTTTTAGTGTGGCCTTCAGTAGAAAACATACAAATTGCAAAAATAGCTAGAATAATGTACTCAAAAGTAAATCCTATTCATCACATTTCTGTTTTGCAATTTGGAATTTAGATGTATACAGTGAAGAGATGAAAGCCAAAAGAATCCTATGAATGGTATCCTTAGTATTGATGCTCAGGTGCTTTAAAAAAACTTAAAATTGTCCAACATATCACTAATATATCTCACATAATCCGCCTCTAATACTTCAAAAGCATAAGTATTTATACAAAATTTACAAATTGTTTGCAATAAATGTTGTCTCTAATAGACAAGACATTTTTAGACTATAGATGAACTAAAAAGCTCTAACTGCTACAAATTAATAGTTCTGGTGGAATGTGCTGTGAAAATGTTGTTGAGAAGATAGGATGTGGACCCAAATATGTGGCTATGCTGGTAGATGAACTAGCAGATTGAGATGTATCTCTCTTTTTATTAGTAATTCACTCAACTTCTTGTTGATCCTCTTGAGTTGATAATGTGAGACTTCCCTCATTGATGGCTGATGCTATGACTGCCCTGTTGTTTTGTCATCCATTAGTGTCACAAAATATTTTGGAAAATATATAATAATATATATATTTGAATAATATTTCCAAAATATTTTAATGTAATTTATAACTAAATTTCTACAAAACCATGTGTTGTTTCCAATGTGTGGTTTTGTTTTCTCCTTCCATGAATTTACAAAACCAAAACCATGTGTAATTTTGTTTCTATTACTCCTTCCTCTGTAAATTCATTTTATCTCTATGTAAATTCCTTTTACCCTTGTAGAATACCCAGATGTTTTTGCAAAACCATGGGTTGATTTGTATGGTTGGAAGATAATTCTCTCTTTACTCTTTTACTTTCACCACAACATGATTTTACACATGTAAATTCATTTCACCATATCTGTAAATTGATTTCACCATGCCTGGAAATTGATTTCACCTTAATCTTCTATCGTGAAATGCATTTACAAGAATGCTATCTTTGCTCTCATGTACATTAATTTCATGTCAAATTTTCCCTTTTATTTTCTATAAATTCAGAGCATCCGTGAATTTTATTTCATGTGTAGCTTTAAAACAATTTAACGTTTGAATCTCATTCCACAACCTTAGTCTCATATTACCTATAGCTATATAATTTTACCTCAAGTATGGTTTCACCTGTGGTAGAATGCTATCTTTGCTCTCATGTACATTAATTTCATGTCAAATTTTCCCTTTTATTTTCTCTGATAAATTCAGAGCATCCGTGAATTTTATTTCATGTGTAGCTTTAAAACAATTTAACGTTTGAATCTCATTCCACAACCTTAGTCTCATATTACCTATAGCTATATAATTTTACCTCAAGTATGGTTTCACCCGTAGTATTACCGCATTCTCGTATCTCTATATTTCACTTGAAATTAATCCACTCTATATTCCCATAGCATTTATAAGATTCAAAACCAAAACAATTAATGGTTTATCGCACCACTTTAAAGTGGTAGGACTGGGGCTGCCACGTACCAAAAAGGCGGGCAGGCAAAACAGCTAATCTCGCGAGCGAAATAAAAATGAAGGGGGTTTAATTCTTAGTGTGGGGTGGGCCATTGGTTGACTTTGCAAGGGGAAGAGGTAGTATAGGTTTGCGAGGAGAAATTAATATAAAGTCCAAAAATTTATATTAATAGGGTTTTGTGAAGTAAAGGGTAAAAAGAGGGATTATATATATATATAGATATATATCTATATATATATATATATATATATATATATATATATATATATATATATATATATATTACTTTATGGGATTTATGCCGCATTCACAAGGGAACATTTTTCATGATGGTTTATATAACCCCATAATCACATTGTGTTTTGACAAAATAAGCCCACGACTACCCACTTGTGCTTGGTGTTAGTTGTGCTAGGCTTAAGACATCAATCCTTGTTTTGATTGCAATAAAGTGATCATATTCCTTATATCTAGAGAAAGTAATAACACTGTCTTAAGACATTTTTGAGTAGAGACTCTATTTTCTTATAAGAGTTGTTCCTTTTATGATTTTCTTATTTTTGGTTCTTTTTGGTAGGAAGGTATTTTCTTTCTTTTGTTATGGTATGATCTTCTTCATCAACACTACTTTCATCCTTTGAATATGGACACTTAGTTGATGTTATGCAACCAACTCACAAAATAGAAGAAGAGGTAGCTCAACGACTTCAAAATAAACCTCTTAGAGGGGGCAACCTCCTTTAAATTACACAAATGAATAATTATTGCATGATACAAATGACAAACCCTCCTTTCTATGTATAGGAGTCTAAGGGGTCACAATATAGTCAGAGCCGACATAACATTGGCACAACAAAAACAATAAGGGGATACAATGATAATAATAATGGGGGAATACACTAGTATTATAGGGACCTAACATGGCCCTATCCTTCAAAAAAGTGTTGTCCCCGATGCTTGAGTAGTTCTAAATGCTTCTGTATAAAATTCTCATCCTCCCATGTGGAATCTTCAATGGGTAGGTTCTTTCACTTGATGAGATAAGCTGAAATTGATCGATTCCATAGCTGTCGAGTTCTTGTTTTTGTGACTGCTTCAGGCTCCAATATGAAGATGCAGGAAGATGCAGGAAGATCTAATTTGTATGTCATAGTACCAATCTTTTGCAACACCTTGTACGAACCATAATACATTGGTGATAATTTATTATCCTTAGATTTCTTGAGGGACATTTTTTTATATGGTTATAGTAGTAGAAATACCCAGTCACCTACATCAAAACTTATTTCGCTATGATGTTGATATGCATGTTGTTTCATTCTATTTTATGCCGAAGTGCGGTTACCCTTTAAGAGTTGGAGAACTTGTTGTTGATGCTCGACGTGATAATGCACAAAAGTGTGCATACTTGGTAAGTCTGTCAACTACCACCATGATGACACTCTTTCCCTCAGACTTGGGTAAACATGTGATAAAATCCATTGAAACCTCCTCCCAACGTTGGCATGGAATGGATAAAGGTTGTAATAGACCCGGTGTCTTAATTGTTTCAACTTTATTTTGTTGGCAAACCAAACATTCCACCACAAACTTTTGAATATTTGATTTAAGGCCATCCCAAAAAAATTCCTTCTTAACCCTGTGGTAATTTTTTAAAAATCCTGAGTGCCCTCCTAAGGGAGAAGTGTGCAATTCCATAAGAATCTTTTGTTTTAGCTGAGAATTCTTACAGAGGTATAAGCGATATTTGTACCATAATGAATCATTTTTCCAGCTAAATGTATCAGACATACTGGAATCTTGTTGTAGCTTTTGAATAAGTGCCCATACTTCTTCAGCATTCTTCCATTCCTCCCTTGCTTCATTTATCCAATCTGGTTGGATAATAGAAATGGCGCACAACAATGCTTCCACATCCTCATCCTTTCTTGAGAGTGCATCTGCCACCACATTTTGCTTCCCTTTCTTGTAGATGATTTCAAAGTCATAACCCAACATCTTTGTGACCCACTTTTGTTGCTCTTCAGAGGATAATCTTTGTTCTAAAAAGTATTTAAGGCTATCATGATCCGTTTTTACCTTGAAGTGTCTTCCCATTAGGTAGGGTCGCCATTTCTTAAGTGCATGGAGTATTGCCAACATTTCCTTCTCATAAATAGCTTTGCTTAAAAACTTTCCCTTGATTGGACGACTTTCAAAAGCAATGGGTCTTTCATTTTGCATTAGAACAGCACCAATTCCATTTCCTGAAGCATTACATTCCACAATAAAGGTTTTTGTGAAGTCCGGTGTAGCTAAGACCGGTGCTTGGCACATTGCCTCTTTAAGAAGTTCAAAGGCCTTTGTTGCTTGCGGGGTCCATGAAAATGCATCTTTCTTCAATAATGTTGTTAGAGGTGCTACTATTCTCCCATAATTCTTAAAAAACTTGCGATAATACCCTGTCAACCCAAGAAATCCTCGCAGATGCTTTATGGATGTGGGGATTTTCCATTCCTTAATGGCTTTAATTTTGCTAGGGTCTACCTTAACTCCTTCATGAGATACAATATGACCCAAATATTCCACCTCCTGGACTCCAAAGAAACATTTGGATCTTTTTGCATATAATTGTTTCTCCTCCAATAGTTGTAGCACCCTGTCAACATGTTCAACATGATCCTTCCAAGACTTGTTGTAGATTAGTATATCATCAAAAAATACTAACACAAATTTTCTAAGGAATGGTTTGAAAATTGAATTCATCAAACCTTGAAATGTTGAAGGTGCATTAGTAAGGCCAAAAGGCATGACCAAAAATTCATAATGACCCTCATGAGTTCTAAATGTTGTTTTCGGAATGTCTTCAATCTTCATTCTGATTTGATGATATCCCGAACGAAGATCCAACTTGGTGAAGTAAATTGATCCATGCAATTCATCCAGTAATTCATCAATGACAAGAATTGGGAACTTATCTTTAATAGTGAGCTTGTTGAGCTCCCTATAATCTGGACACATGCACCATGATCCATCCTCTTGTGCACCAATACTACTGGAGCAAAGAAAGAAATTTGACTTGGTTGAATTATACCAGCCTCTAGCATTTCTGCAACCATACGTTCAATTTCACTCTTTTGGACATAGGGATATATGTACGGCCTGATGTTTGGAGGAACACTTCCTGGAATCAGATGAATAGCATGATCATGATCACGCATAGGTGGGAGACCTTTGGGAGTCTCAAATACCTTGGAATGATTGTCCAGGACTTTTTGGAGATTTGGAGAAATAGATGATTCCGATGTGGAAACATCTAGCGAACATAATTGTGCAACTACACCTCTTTGCTCCTTTTTTAGAAGCTTGGTCATACCATTAGAGCTGATTATCTTTCCTGGTTTCCCTGTAATACCCCTTAATTCAACTTCCTTTCATTCCGTAGAAAATTTGATGATAAGTTCTTGAAAATTAAAAGCTATTGTACCCAAGGATTGTAGCCATTGGACTCCTAGTACAACATCAACACCTCCCATTGGAATGGAAAGCATTGGGCTAGTCAATACATATTCTCCCATGGATAGCTTGATATTATGGCACCTTCCAGAGCAATTTATTGTTCCTCCATTTGCAATCATCACTTGGCACTCTGGTGCTGGATATAGGAAGAAATTCAATTCTTTTGCTACCCTACAATGAATAAAATTGTGGGTGCTTCCTGAATCGATCAACACTATTACCTTTTTCTTCTTGATTTGTCCTTCTATCTTGATGGTTTGAGGAGTGGTAATTCCCACCAATGCATTACAAGATATGGTTGGATTTATTTGTTCTTCATCTAGGCTTTGTTCCTGGAGTATTTCTTCTTCTTTTGACCTTTCTTGCTCCTTTTCTTCTTCCTCTTCACAATCTATGTATAATAATTTCTTCTCAGCACACTTATGACCTTTAGTGTATTTGCTATCACAACTGTAACAAAGCCCTTTTGCTCTTTTTTCTTCCAATTGTTGTGGTGTCAACCTTATAGGTTGTGGAAGACTAGGAGCAACAACACTTTCGTCTTTATAGTTGTGAGTGGTATGCTTCCTAGTTGCCATAATTTTGCTTTCCATTTTTCTTGCTAACCTGAATGCCTTCTCTAATGAATCAGGTTCCCAAAGGCGAACATCATGTTCGATATTGTCCTTTAAAGACCCTATGAACACATCAATCCTATGCTCCTCTGGAATATCTTTTACCCTTATGTTCAATTTTTGGAACTCCTCAATGTGCTCCATTACTGAACCCTTTTGTTTGAGACTTATCAATTGGCTAAAAAAAGTGTTGCTTTTTGTATCTTCATAATGTGCTATCAATTCTTTCGTAAAAATTGCCCAAGTGATAAATTTTTTACGAGAGCAAAGCCATTGATACCATAAAAACTGATTTGGTTCCAAATATGCAGTTTCCATACGTACCTTTTGCGTGTTTTGCACATTATTGAGATCGAAGAACTGCTCCATCTGTAATATCCATGTGGCGGGATCCTTGCCATCAAACTTCCTCATATCGATTTTTGGAATATGGTGGGTCTTCGATCCAACATTAGATTCTATGGAATCATGATTAACATTACTTTTGTTCACATCATGAGTTTCCTTTACAACCTTTTCACCATTAGTAAGTATTTCTTGTAGAAAATTTGTCAAATCTGTCTTGAAATCTGCCATGTCTGTCTTCAAATCTATCTTCAAATCTGTCATGTTTGTCTTCAAATCTGTCTTCAAATCATCCATCTTAGCTTCCATGCCCTTTATATTAGACTCCACACCATTTATCTTAGATTCCATGCCATTTATCTTAGATTCCACGCCATTTATCTTAGCTTTTGTGAGCGTGACATATGTTGCACTTGTTCTTGTAATTTTGATATATCATGTAGCATTTCTTCATCTTCTTCATGAGTCATGCTAGAGGTTTCAGGTTCCTTACTAGGTGTTTGCATTTTCTTTCCTCGGGGCATCAGTTACCGATAATAATGCTTTACTATGCCCTTTGAATTCCATTAAACCAAGCTTAAACAAAAATTAAAAAAAAAAACTACACACCTTTTTTCACTTTATAGAAGCCTGATATTGAATCTGATGTATCTCTTTAAGATCATCCAATTCTGAAGTTGCAACTTTTCGTGGCCTTCTGCGTCCTCTTTCCAATGCCTCAATTCTGACCCAAATTGGATTCTCCAAGGAAGAGTTATGTGAAATCTCCCACAGTGACTTGCTTTTAGACTAGTTCAGTAGAGCGAACTTGTACAACGTGCCATGAGTCACTGTTTCAACCTTTGGATCTGAAACTCACATACAAGAAACTATAGTCCGTCCTCTTTCTACACCTTCTTACAAAATTTCGATCCGATCCCCAGAGAGAAAGTTATGACGATTTTCCCCAGGTCACCTGTTTTGAATGTAATTCAGGAGTCTGCAAAAAGACCAACTTCCTTAGATCATATCTCCGCAAATATCACGCGAAAAGCTATGAACTTTGGATCCAAGGTTCAACGCGATTTCTTCTCAAATGGGTTTTTTTTGCGGCTTCTGAAATGTCACAGAAAAAACGTTATAGCGAAAATGCCACGATGACCTGTTTGGAGCAGCGAAACCCTAGAATCCAAAGCTCGGATACCAAATGTTATGAAACCAGCTCAAGAAAAGATAGAAAAGATAGATCAGCGCCTTAGAATTCAGCCTCTTCGAGGGGGCAACCTCCTTTACATTACATAAATGAACAATTCTTGGATGATACAAATGACAAAACCTCCTTTCTATATATAGGAGTGTAAGGAGTCACAATATAATTCAGCCGACCTAACAATAATAATATAAAGCCACAAAAATAACAATAGAGGAATTCTATGGGGCACAGAAATAACAACATGGGCGTAATAGGGGCACAACAATATAAATAAGGGGTATAACTACAATAGTAATGGGGTAATCACTAGTATTATAGGGACCCAACATACAGACAGTCCTAAGGACCTTTGTTAATAGACCCTTGACGATAATGCATTCATTGTCAGGACATCGTCAACATTTTTGGCGCTAGAAGGAGGGTTAGATGATAAGTTGAGTCCTCACATATGTTTTGAATCTTCAGCTTTCGTACATATTGAGCCAATTCGGATTCCACATCTGACTCATCACTACAGTCATTCCTTTCTTTCCCTTCCTTTGACTTTGAGGCTGTTGCATCTTTGGAGCTAGGGCCACCTTTCCTCATTTCATATGCAGTGAGAATTCCATGGAGTTCATCCATTTTGAGGGTATCTAGATCCTTTGCTTCTTCTATAGCACTTATTTTGGAGTCAAATCTGTCTGGAACAGACCTTAATACCTTTTGAACAATGGTACTTTCTTCCACCTTTTCGTCCAATCCTTTCAGGGAATTTACTACTTTAGCTACCTGAAGGAGGTATGATGCAATATCTTCTTCATATTCCATCTTCAAACTTTCAAATTGCCTTCTGTGAGTTTGAAGCTTTGCCTTTTTGACTTTTGAGTCTCCATCGTACAAGCCAACTAGCTTCTCCCACATTTCTTTGGCGGAGGTACAGTGCATGATTTTTGTAAACTCGGAATCAGTGATTCCACTAATGATAGAGTTCATGGCCTTTGCATTTGCAATGTAGGCTTTCATCTCGTCTTGGTCTGTTGGAAGAGTGGAAGTCGCTTGGTATTCAGTTTGACAAAAATTCCAGCCTTCAGGTCCAAGGGACATTAAGTAGTAAGTCATTCTTTTCTTCCAGAAACCAAAGTTAGTGCCATCGAACAGAGGAGGCTTTCCTGATGCTTCATGATTTCTCATCATGGCTGCAGATCCTTCTTCAAGCTGTTAGGCTAGTATGAAGAAGCCTGCTCTGATACCAATTGTTAGGAATACTGGGGGGGGTGAATCAGTATTTATTATTTTTCGTTCCAGTGATTGCCAAAAGCATATATAGATATGTATACGTATATACTGAACACAGAAATCAACAGCTGGAATAAATGTTTTTATTAAAAACGCAAGACAGTGCAATGAAATAAATACAATATAAGTATCTCTGATTGTGAGTAGTTGCCAAGCTCCAACTTGGACTTCAGTGAGGGTCCAACCTCCAGAGCACCAACTCTGTTTTTCCAAGACACCGATCTTGGACTTAGGAGCACCAACTCCCAAGGACTTCAATCCTGTTCAATTCTGAGGCTCCAACCCAACTTTTGTATACACTGGTGTGCTGCTGCACTCTTCTCAGCTTCCGCTGCTTCTGCTGCCCCTTTTGCCTCTACTGCTTCCACTATCTCATACTCAGGTTATACCATACACCAATAACCACATCGGTTCTCTGTTTTTGTTGCTTTTATACATTCCATGCCTCTGTCCATTCATTTCCTCTTTCTCGTTGGCTCTTTGGCTTCCTTTCTCCACAGGCTCTTCGGCTTCCTCAACGCTTGCTTACCTTGTTAGTTACCTCCTCTCTTACATCGCATAAGTTTCCCAACAATCTATCTCAGTCTACACTTCTCGCAAACCTATCCATAAAGCCTCCTCCTGGTCAACCAGAGAATTTGACTTGGGAAGAGACATTGGGCTTCCATCATCCCAAATATTGTGTAGAAGCTGTCAAGTTTCCTTCTTACACTACCTAAATAAATTATGCAAAATGGAGGGATAAACACTCACTGCCTATCACTGCACTATCTCTCGCAATTCCATAGTTTTTTTAGTCAGTTCCCTTGTCGTCGTGCCTGCCACTCCTCTTGAAAATTGCACATTTTTCTTCTGCCCAACACCCCGCTCAACCCGGAAACTGTACAAATATGTCATGCATGATTGCCTCCCAGATCTGTGCAGTTCTGACCAGCAAGCTCCTGCAGCCCATTCCTGGTGTCCTCTAAAAATGTATGATATTTTTACTACGAGTGCCTCCTACTGTCCACACTGCCTTCCCTAGAAAAATTGCACAATTCTGTCTCCCAACTGAGCTAGATCCCGCAGATGTCACTACTTTCCCGGTACTTCTCAACCCAGCGTCTTAGTGACCTTTGTGCATTTTTTCCCGATAATGCCCCGAAGCCTCGCATCCCAGCCTGAAATGTCCTTTGCGTAATTTCAGAGCCTTGTCTTATCTCCTGGTCACTTGCACCCGAGAACGAAAGACAATGCATCATGGTAGACTAGGAAATTTTTGGATTTGATGTCGTCTCATCATGAGTGATTTTAGAAATAGGTACATGGATGAAACATGGCATGATAAAAATGAGATGAACAAGGAGTGCATGCTAGAAGGCTCACTCATGGTTGGACGAACACATGAAGCACCAAGTAGCAAGCGAAGGAGACACATGTGCATGCATGGACAATCAAGTGAGCACCAAGACCATTGAATAATCCACACACTTTACCCTGCAGAGGTGAAGTTATGGTACACCACGAGCACACTCATTACTCAGCAACACAACATCTCGACACGAATAACACAACCAACATGTGCATACCAATAGTGTCATGTCAAGTTGTGTCATGAGTCACCTCTGCCACATCACTACTTTGGGTCATACTTGTGTAATCAATGTAAAGTAATGTGGAAGTCCAAGAGATCGACGGATGAAGATAAAGAGTCATGAAATTTGAAGAGTCTTGTAAGTCAAATAGTCACAAGGGATGTCGAAGAGTCACAATGGTCAGTTTCACCCTTGGCTATATATACCCCTCATCTGTACATTTAACAGACTTTTTCACCTTGGCTCCTCCCACATAGCCTTGAGTGTCTATAGTCTTTTCTTTGAGGAGAAAGTAGTGGCTCCAACTTCCCACTGTTGAGGTTAGTGATATATGATGTATGGATGTGTCTTAGAACTTTCACTTAATTCAGAATCATGTTAATGGGCCATCAAATTTTCACACATATATTGTATTTGTTTGTAAGACTATTCCTTCGAAGCTTGTAATGCATGTTGCTCTAACTTGTACTAAGATAGATGAACTATTTCTATTGTTTTAGTGCATATGCTATTGGAAATGTGGTGTACCAGTAGCTACTGTTGTCTCGCCCATGTGGAATGCTCCGTTGGAAAGTCGACATATTCATTCTTGTAAACTTGTTATAACAACCTTCGCGCTCGTGTGGACTACTCCGATGGGTGTTGTACGTGCTATCTGTTCACTTTATGTTTGTGACTATCACATCCGTGTGGACTACTCCGCGGGAAGTTGCATAAATCCTATTGTGTTGTGTGTCTCTAACTGAGTTGGGACTATTCCCTTTCAATATGAAACTCACTCTCACCCTCTCCCTATATAGTGAAATAAATTTGACACAAGCAACACTAAGCACTAGCTAGGGACATGAACCTCAATGTTTGAAGATTAAGTATACCACTCCCATGTGTGACAAGCAAGTGATAAGGCATATCCTTAAGATAATGGCAACCGATCCATCATATCGGATGGGATTCATGCACCAAATGGTGTGAGATCTAGTTTGGACTTCATATCAGGGAGATCCCCTAAAAGTTGTCATGTCCATCATCGTCAACATGTTAATATTGCTGTGAAGGTATCTATTATAGAAACACTAAACATATAGCAAGTTTTCATCCTATGTGCATGGATGGTTTGTATTGTACATATGAAATATAAGCATAATTATCCTATGTTCAAGATACCCAAATATGTTCAAATGATTGTTTAGTAGTATATTTGCCTACAACACTATTCTTCCATAATACCAAAGTGGGCATATTAGGGAGCCCATTGACAACCACAAAATACAATCCTTGACTGGAGTAGGTAGTTGAGTGTAAAACCCTTATTTCCTTATGATTTTTTTAGCAATGGCATAGGTGGTTCATTAGAAAAAATCCTGAAGTATTGTTATCAACTTCTTCACAACAAATTTCCCTACCACCTAATTAAATTGTGCCTCCGAAATTAGCTTTTTACGCTCACTTGAAGGAACAAAAGATGGACCAAGTGGCACAAGAGCACATTTTGAGGTAAGAATAAAGAATTTTTTTACCTATGATCAACCTCTAGCATGTGACAACAATGTTAAATGCACTATTGTAAAATTGTATCCACCCAAAAGTATTATTTTGACAAGAGTTAAGAACTATGGCAAGCACCACAACCATGGGCTGACTAAGGAAACATGTAACATGATTTTTGCTACCCTTCTTGTACTTGATGTTCAAGTGAAATTGTTGCAAGAAGATAGTTGTTAGGGCTAAGATACAATGAAATAAAATACAAGAGGAGGATATATGGTTGGACTGCATGAGCCTAGCAGTAGAAAGACATCAAATTGAAAATTCAAAATCTTATACTAGTTATGATTGTAATTGGGTTTTGGAAGACTGATTGTATTCAATTTAATTAGCATCTATTGGGAAATGGAGTCAAAAGGTAAACACGATGGTTGCATCAATTTTTCACAGAGTAAACTCAGGGTAAGTTACAAATATTTACTAGATCTTTCAGAATAATAAGTGGATGATGGCAGAACAATAAAAACCTTTAGCAGAACTAAAGAGAAATTAAGAATTCTTTAGTGTGGCATTCAATCAATCACGCAAAACTAAAGAGAAGTCAAGAATTCTTTAGTGTGGCCTTCACTAGAAAACATATAGATTGCAAAAGCATCTAGGATAAGGTACTCAAAAGTAAATCCTGTTCATCACATTTCTGTTTTGCAATTTGGAATTTAGATGATTAAAGTGAAGAGATGACAATGAAACACTTTAACATAAGAAAAACATCACCAGTATTTAAGCCAAAAGAATCCTATGAATGGTCTCCTTAGTATTGATGCTCCAGTGCTTTAAAAAAACTTAGAATTCTCCAACAAAACTAATATTTCTGATCTTAAACAATCCGCCTCTAATACTTCAAAAGCATAAGTATTTATACAAAATTTACAAATTGTTTCAAATAAATGTTGTCTCTAATAGACATGACATTTTTAGAGTATAGATGAACTAAGAAGCTCTAACTGCTAGAGATTAATAGTTCTGGTGGAATGTGTTGTGCAAAAGTTGTTGTTGTTGAGGTATTGAGAATGCAAGTCACATGGAGATGGAGCAGGAGCTAAGCTTTCAGGCTTATTTTTTATGCAAATTTCAATATAATCCAAGGCTTTAAAACCAGAACCTCTGCAACATGTAACCTTTTCGTCACACACACCTATTCTTAGTGATTTGAAAGCAGGTATTCGGTTTATGTTGGGGTAATATTTAGATGAATTAACAAGGAAAGTGGGTGATAAAGTAGGAAGCTTAGTAAAGGATGATGAAACATGAAGAGGAAGCAGGGTGGTCAGCAAGCCAAAAGCTTCATCATGAGAGCAACAAATAATATCTGAATCATCAGATTTCCTATAATTATAGGACCCTAAAATTTGCTCCAGCTTGGGGTTGGAAGTCTCCTTGGAGGTGCCAAGAACCAAAGATCTCCGAGTTTATAGATCAGTGCCTTCTCCATTGGGTTGTTCCCAAATCTGCAACTTGTTCTGCAAATTCTCAAACTGAAATCAAAACCACTCTGCATACTGAACATTGAAATACACACTAAATTGAAAGTTGAGAAGCAAACTGAATTTGAAACTAGAAAAAAGGCTGAAATTCCTGAGCTTATTTGCACCCTGCTACTTACCCTATATTGTTGAAAATCAGGTTGACTTAAATAATATAGAAATGACAATGAAACCAGACAAGCAGTTGCAGAAACAAATGGACTGATTGACTAATTCTCGATAATATCAGAAGTATAATTTGATCATGTGTCCACATAATCAAAGTTGTGATATATAATGGCAATTGCTGATGTGTTTGGTCCTTATAGAGAAAACATGTTTGAAAACTTGAGCTAAAAATAACCTCCAGGTAATCTACTATAGGATCAAGAAAAGCATAATGTATGATATTTGCTTCTAGGCCTTCAATGACTAATTGATCAGTTGTATCCTCAATATTAAACCCTGAAACTACTTCTTCAGTCTTCTACGTGAAAGCATAATCATCCTCAATCTCCAAATCAAAAGGTAGTGCAATTTCCTCTTGCTTTGGAGAAGAAAGATTTTGCAAGAATTCTTTAGGATCTCAAAATCTATATGATTGAATTTGAGAATGAAAATGTTTAATTTCATTTTCATATTTCTCAGCAAGTAATTCAAGAACACATATTTTAACTTCAGGAGAAAATTTTCTTGATTTGAAAAAGAAACACAACTCTTAAAAAATCTTCATCAAGCTGACATTCTAATAACCCATCCCTGAATTCATTTAAAATTTCATGAAATGAATGGTTTGCCACAAACCCTGTCATCTTGTATCACCATTAATGGTTTGAAATATCGATTCTTTGGTTATGGAATAGATCTGAACTTTGAAGCTTTGGATCTTGAACAATGGAGTCAGCACGTGAAAGGTAAAACCTTATGGTGTCTGATCGTTGTTCACCATCAACAATCAGATATGAACTTTGATGTACTTTTTTGAGGAAGATAAAATGTTCTATCCCCAGTATGGTCACTACTATGTTAGCACAAGTAATTTGAATGTTATAGGACAAATCACAAGAATGTAACATCAAAACAACTTCAGGATGGGAATCTAGCCCTTCCAATTCGAGAGAGGGCTCTCTCTTGAAAATATTAGACTACTTATGATTGTACGTGGGTTTTGGAAGAGTGATTGTATCCAATTTAATTAGCATCTATTGGGCAATGTAGTCAAAAGGTAAATTGGATGGTTGCAACAATTTTTCATAGAGTAAACTCGATGCAAGTTAGGAATATTTACTCGATCTTTCATAAAAATAATTGGATAATGGAAGAACAATGAAAATGTTTAGCATAACTAAAGAACAATTAAGAATTATTTAGTGCGGAATTCAGTCAATCAGACAGAACTAAAGAGCAGTCAAGGATTCTTTAGTTTGGCCTTTAGTAGAAAACATACAGATTGCAAAAGTAGCCAGAATAAGGTACTCAAAATTAAATCCTATTCATCACATTTATGTTTTGCAATTTGTAATTTAGATGATTATAGCGAAACATAGAAAAAACATCACTAGTATTTAAGCCACAAGAATCCTATGAATGGTATGCTTAGTATTGATGCTCCAGTGCTTTAAAAAAACTTATAATGCTCCAACATATCACAAATATTTTTGATCTCAAACAATCCAGATAAACTAGATGTATTTCTCTTTTTATTAGTAATTCACTCAACTACTTGTTGATCCTCTGACTTGATAATCTGAGACTTCCCTCATTGATGGTTGATCATGTGACTACCCTGTTGTTTTATCATTCATTAGTGTCACAAAATATTATATATATATATATATATATATGAAAAATATTTCTACAAAACAATGTGTTATTCCAATCTATGGTTTTGTTTTCTCTTTCCATGAATTCACAAAACCAAAACCATGTGTATGTAAATTCCTTTTACCCTTGTAGAATACCTGGATGGTTTTGCAAAACCATAGGTTGATTTGTATGGTTGGAAAAGTATTCTCACTTGACTCTCTTACTTTTACCTGCAACATGATTTTACACATGTAAATTGATTTCACCATGCTTGTAAATTGATTTCACCTTAATCTTCAAATCGTGAAATGCATTTACATGAATGCTATATTTGCTCTCTTGTACTTTAATTTCATTTCATGTGAAATTTTCCCTTTTAATTTCTCTCATAAATTCATATCGTTGTAAAACCATTTTACCTTTGAATCTCATTCCACAACATTAGTCTAAAATTGCTTGTAGCTATATAATTTTACCTCAAGAATGGTTTGACCCGTAGCTCTGAAATATTACATGAATGCTATATTTTCTCTCTTGTACTTTAATTTCATTTCATGTGAACTTTTCCCTTTTAATTTCTCTCATAAATTCATATCGTTGTAAAACCATTTTACCTTTGAATCTCATTCCACAACCTTAGTCTAAAATTGCCTGTAGCTATATAATTTTACCTCAAGTATGGTTTGACCCGTAGCTCTGAAATATTACCATATTCTCATATCTCTATATTTCACTTGAAATTAATCCACTCTATATTCCCATAACATTTATAAGATTCAAAACCAAAGAATTTAGAGGTTTATGGCACCACTTTAAAGTAGTAAGTGGTATTATTTTAGAGGACATGATATAACGTGGGGTTGTCATGTCGCAAAAAGGCGGGTTGGGAAAACAGCGAATTCCGCGTGCTTTTGGGATGTTAAGTGTTGGATGAGTTGAGCATGTGCGATATGGAATTTTAACCATTCATTTATTTTTAGGATATGGAATTTTAACCATTCATTTAATTTTAGGAACCTGAGGCAAATAAAAATGAAGGGGGTTTAATTCTTAGTGTGGGGTGGGCCATTCGTTGACTTTGCAGGGGGAAGAGGTAGTATAGGCTTGCGGGGAGAAATTAATATAAAGTCCAAAACTTTAATAGGGTTTTGTTAAGTAAGGGGTAAAAACAAGGATTATATATATATATATATATTATTTTATTGGATTTATCGCACATTCACAAGGGAACATTTTTCAAGATGGTTTATATAAGTCCACAGTCACATTGTGTTTCGACAAAATAAGCCCAAGGCTACCCACTTGTTCTTGGTGTTAGGTGTGCTAGGCTTAGGTATTGTGAATGTAGGTCGCATGGAGATGGAGCAGGAACTAAGCACATTCACAAGGGAACATTTTTCATGATGGTTTATATAAGCCCATAGTCACATTGTGTTTCGACAAAATAAGCCCAAGGCTACCCACTTGTTCTTGGTGTTAGGTGTGCTAGGCTTAGGTATTGTGAATGTAGGTCGCATGGAGATGGAGCAGGAACTAAGCTTTCAGGGTTATTTTTTATGCAAATTTCAATAAAAACCAAGGCTTTAAAATGAGAAGCTCTACAATATATAACTTTTTTGTCACACAAACCTATTCTTAATGATTTGAAAGTAGGTATTCGGCTTATACTAGGGTAATATAAGATGAGTTAACAAGGAAAGTGGGTGATAAAAAAGGAAGCTGAGTAAAGGATGATGAAACATGGAGAGGAACCGAGGTGAGTCAGCAAGCCAAAAGCTTCAACATGAGAGCAACAAATAATATCTTAATCATCATATTTCCTATGATTATAGGACCCTAACATCGGATCCAGCTTGGGGATGGGAACCGCAGATCTCTGAGTTTATATATCAGTGCCTTCTCCATTGGGTTGTTCCCAAATCTGCAACTTGTTCTACCAATTTGAAACAAAAAAAAAATCTTAGAGTCCTGAGCTTATTTGGACCCTGCTACCTACCCTATATTCTTGAAAATCAGGATGACTTAAATAATACAGAAACGCCAATGAAGCCAATCAAGCAACTGCAGAAATGAATGGACTACTTGACTGATTGTCAGTAAACTCAGAAGTATAATTTGATCATGTGTCCACATAATCAAAGTTGTGATATATAATGACAATTGCTGATGTATTTGGTCCTTATAGAGAAAACATGTTTGAAAACTTGAGCTGAAAAGTACCTCCATGTAATCTGCTAAAGGATCAATAAAAGCATAATGTATGATATTTTCTTCTACGCCTTCAATGACAAATTGATCAGCTGTATCCTCAATATTAAACCCTAAAACTACTTCTTCAGGCTTCTACTTGAAAGAATAATCATCTTCAATCCACAAATCAAAAGGTAGTACAATTTCCTCTTGCTTTGGAGGAGGAAAATTTTCCAAGAATTCTTTAGGATCTCTGGAAATTATATGATTGAATTTGAGAATGAAAAAGTTTAATGCCATCATCATATTTCTCAGCAACTAAATCAAGAACACATATTTTAATTTCAGGAGAAAAATTTCTTTATTTGAAAAATAAACACAACTCCTAAAAAATCTTCATCAAGCTAAAATTCTGATAACCCATCCCTGAATTCATTAAAAATTTCATTAAATGAAAGGTTTTCCACAAACCCTTTCATCTTGTACCACCATTAATGCTTTGGAATATGGATTCTTTGGTTATGGAATCACTTTGAACTTTGAAGCTCTCGATATTGAACAATGGAGTCGCCAGGTGAAAGGTACAACCTTCTGGTGTCTAATCGTTGTTCACCATCAAATATCAGATATGAGATTTGATGCACTTTTCTGAGGAAGATAAAATGTTCTATCCCCAGTATGGTCGCTATTATGTTAGCACCCTGCAATTTGAAGGTTGTAGGACAAATCACAAGAATATAACATCAAATCAAGTTCAGGATGGGAATCTAGCCCTTCCAATTTGAGAGAGGGCTCTCTCTGTCAAATTTACCTCTGCTGCTTGAAAATATTAGACTAGCTATTGTTGTACTTGGGTTTTTGAAGATTGATTGTATTCAATTTAATTAGCATCTATTGGGCAATGGAGTCAAAATGTAAACTAGATGGTTGCATCAATTTTTAGAAGAGTAAACTTAGGGCAAGTTAGGAATATTAACTGGATCTTTCAGAATAATAAGTGGATGATGGCAGAATAATGAAAACCTTTAGCAGAACTAAAGAGAAATTAAGAATTCTTTAGTGTGGCATTCACTCAATTAGGCAGAACTAAAGAGCAATAACGAATTCTTTAGTGTGGCCTTCAGTAGAAAATGTAGAAAATGCAAAAGCATCCAGAATAATGTACTCAAAAGTAAATCGTATTCATCACATTTATGTTTTGCAATTTGGAATTTGGATGATTACAGTGAAGAGATGACACTGAAACACTTTAACATAAGAAAAAATCAACAGTATTTAAGCCAAAAGAATCCTATGTATGGTGTTCTTAGTATTGATGCTCCAGTGCTTTAAAAAAACTTAGAATTCTCCAACAGATCACTAATATTTCTGATCTCAAACAATCTACCTCTAATACTTCAAAAGCATAAGTATTTATACAAATTTTACAAACTATTTACAATAAATGTTGTATCTAACAGACAAGACATTTTTAGATTATAGATGAACTAAAAAGCTCTAACTGCTACAAATTAATAGTTCTAGTGGAATGTGTTCTGAAAATGTTGTTGTTGTGGAAGTGGGAGCAGGTAGGATGTGGACCCAGATTTGTGGTTGTGCTGGCAGATGAACTAGCAAATGCAGATGTATCTCTCTTTTTCTTAGTAATTCACTCAACTACTTGATGACTAGCAAATGCAGATGTATCTCTCTTTTTCTTAGTAATTCACTCAACTGCTTGATGATCCTTTGACTCGATAATCTGAGACTCCCCTCATTGATGGCTAATCTTGTGACTGCCCTGCTGTTTTATCATCCATTAATGTCACAAAATACTTTGGAAAATATATAATAATATATATATATTTGAATAATATTTCCAAAATATTTTAAATTAAATTTATAATTAAATTTCTACAAAACCATCTGTTGTTTCCAATGTGTGGTTTTGTTTTCTCTTTCCATGAATTCAAAAAACCAAAACCATGTGTAGTTTTGTTTCTATTACTCCTTCCTCTCTAAATACATTTTATCCGTATGTAAATTCCTTTTACCCTTGTAGAATACCTCCATGGTTTTGCAAAACCATGGGTTGATTTGTATGCTTGGAAGAGTATTCTCACTTTACTCTTTTACTTTCACTTGCAACATGATTTTACACATGTAAATTGATTTCACCATGCTTGTAAATTTTTTCACCTTAATCTTCTATCGTACATTAATTTCATGTGAAATTTTCAATTTTATTTTCTCTCATAAATTCATGGCATCCATTTACATGAATGCTATCTTTGCTCTCGTGTACATTAATTTCATGTGAAATTTTCAATTTTATTTTCTCTGATAAATTCATGGCATCCGTGAATTTTATTTCATGTATCGCTGTAAAACCATTTTACCTTTGAATCTCATTCCAGAACCTTAGTCTCATATTTCCTGTAGCTATATATTTTACCTCAAGTATGGTTTCACCTGTAGCTCTAAAATATTACGACATTCTCATATCTCTGTATTTCACTTGAAATTAATCCACTCTATATTCTCGTAAAATTTATAAGATTCAAAACCAAAACAGTTAATGATTTATCGCACCGCTTTAAAGTGGTATGTTGTATTATTTTAGAGGAAGTGATATAACCTGGGGCTGCCACGTAGCAAACAAGGGGGCGGGAGAAACAATTAATCTTGGCTGCTTTTGGGATGTTAAGTGTTGGATGAGCTAAGCGTGAGATATGGAATTTTAACCGTTCATTTATTTTTATGAATCTCTAGGGAAATAAAAATGAAGGGGGTTTAATTCTTAGTGCGGGGTGGGCCACTGGTTGACTTTGCAAGGGGAAGAGGTAGTATAGGATTACGGGGAGAAATTAATATAAAGTCCAAAACTTTATATTAATAGCCTTTTGTGAATCACAAAACGCTATATATATATATATACACTTTATGAGATTTATCCCACATTCACAAGGTAACATTTTTCATGATGGTTTATATAAGCCCATAGTCACATTGTGTTTCAAAAAAATAAGCCTAAGGCTACCCACTTGTGTTTGGTGTTAGGTGTGCTAGGCTTAAGTATTTTGAATGAAGGTCGAATGGAGATGGAGCAGGAGCTAAGTTTTCAGGCTTATTTTTTATGCAAATTTCAATAAAATCCAGGGCTTTAAAACCAGAAACTCTGCAATATATAACCTTTTTGTCGCACAAACCTATTGTTAATGATTTGAAAATTCTGGGGTAATATTCAAATGAATTAACAAGGAAAGTGTGTGATAAAGAAGGAAGTTGAGTAAAGGATGATGAAACATGGAGAGGAAGCGAAGCAAGTCAGCAAGCCAAAATCTTCATCATTAGAGCTACAAATAATATCTGAATCATCAGATTTCCTATAATTATAGTACCCTAACACCGGCTCCAGCTTGGGGATGGAAGTCTCCATGGAGGTGGCAGGAACCATTGATCTTTGAGTTTATAGACCAGTGTCTTCTCCATTGGGTTGTTCCCAAATCTGCAACTTGTTATACCAATTCTCAAACTAAAATCAAAACCACTCTGCATACTAAACATTGAACTACACATTGAACTGAAAGTTGAGAATAAAATTGAATTTGAAACTAAAAAAAAGGCTCAGAGTCATAATCTTATTTTCACCCTTCTATCTACCCTATATTGTTAAAAAATAGGGTCACTTAAATAATACAAAAATGCCAATGAAATCAGTCAAGCAGCTGCAGAAACAAATGGACTTCTTGACTGATTGTCAATAACTCATAAGTATAATTTGATCATGTGTCCACATAATCAAAGTTGTGATATATAATGGAAACTACTGATGTATTTGGTGCTTATAGAGAAAACATGTTTGAAAACTTGAGCTGGAAAGAACCTCCATGTAATCTGCTATATGATCAACTAGTTGATCAACTGTGTCCTCAATATTAAACCCTGAAACTACTTCTTCAGTCTTGTACTTGAAAGCATAATCATCCTCAATCTGCAAATCAAAAGGTAATATAATTTCATTTTGCTTTGGAGAAGGAAGATTTTCCAAGAATTCTTTAGGATCTCGTAAATTATATGACTGAATTTGAGAATGAAAAAGTTTAATGCCATTTTCATATTTCTCAGTAACTAACTCAAGAACACATATTTTAACTTCAGGAGAAAATTTTCTTGATCTGAAAATAAGAAATACAGCTCTTAAAAAATCTTCATCAAGCTAACATTCTCATAACCCATCCCTGAATTCATTTAAAATTTCATGAAATTAAAGGTTTGCCACAAACCCTGTCACCTTGTATCACCATTAATGATTTGGAATATGGATTCTTTGGTTATGGAATCACTCTGACTTTGAAGCTTTGGATCTTAAACAATGGAGTCACCACGTCAAAGGTACAACCCTCTCGTGTCTAATCGTTGTTCACCATCAACAATGAGATCTGAACTTTGATGCACTTTTCTGAGGAAGCTAAAATTTTCTATACCCAGTATGGTCACACTATGTTAGCACCCTGTAATTTGAAGGTTGTAGGACAAATCACAAGAATATAACATCAAAGCAACTTCGGGATGGGAATCTAGCCCTTCCAATCCTAGAGAGGGCTCTCTCTGTAAAATTTACCTTTGCTGCTTGAAAATATTATACTAGTTATGGTTGTACTTGGGTTTTGGAAGATTGATTGTATTCAATTTAATTAGCATCTATTGGGAAATCGAGTCAAAAGGTAAACTGGATGGTTGCATCAATTTTTAGAAGAGTAAACTTAGGGCAAGTTAGGAATATTAACTAGATCTTTCATAATAATAAGTGGATGATGGCATAATAATGAAAACCTTTAGCAGAACTAAAGAGAAATTAAGAATTCTTTAGTGTTGCATTCAGTCAATCAGGCAGGACTAAAGAGAAGTCGAGAATTTTTTAGTGTGGCCTTCAGTAGTAAAAATACAAATTGCAAAAATAGCTAGAATAATATACTCAAAAGTAAATCCTATTCATCACATTTCTGTAAATTCATTTTATCTCTATGTAAATTCCTTTTACCCTTGTAGAATACCCAGATGTTTTTGCAAAACCATGGGTTGATTTGTATGGTTGGAAGAGAATTCTCACTTTACTCTTTTACTTTCACCACAACATGATTTTACACATGTAAATTCATTTCACCATATCTGTAAATTGATTTCACCATGCCTGGAAATTGATTTCACCTTAATCTTCTATCATGAAATGCATTTACAAGAATGTTATCTTTGCTCTCATGTACATTAATTTCATGTCAAATTTTCCATTTTATTTTCTCTGATAAATTCAGAGCATCCGTGAATTTTATTTCATGTGTAGCTTTAAAACAATTTAACGTTTGAATCTCATTCCACAACCTTAGTCTCATATTACCTATAGCTATATAATTTTACCTCAAGTATGGTTTCACCCGTAGTATTACCGCATTCTCATATCTCTATATTTCACTTGAAATTAATCCACTCTATATTCCCATAGCATTTATAAGATTCAAAACCAAAACAATTAATGGTTTATCGCACCGCTTTAAAGTGGTAGGACTGGGGCTGCCACGTAGCATAAAGGCGGGCAGGCAAAACAGCTAATCTCTTGTGCTTTTGGGATGTTAAGTGTTGGATGAGCTGAGCGTGTGATATGGAATTCTAACCATTCATTTATTTTTATGAATCTCGAGCGAAATAAAAATGAAGGGGGTTTAATTCTTAGTGCGGGGTGGGCCATTGGTTGACTTTGCAAGGGGAAGAGGTAGTATAGGCTTGCGGGGAGAAATTAATATAAAGTCCAAAAATTTATATTAATAGGGTTTTGTGAAGTAAAGGGTAAAAAGAGGGACTATATATATATATATATATATATATATATATATATATATATATATATATATATATATAGATATTACTTTATGGGATTTATGCCGCATTCACAAGGGAACATTTTTCATGATGGTTTATATAACCCCATAATCACATTGTGTTTTGACAAAATAAGCCCAGGGCTACCCACTTGTGCTTGATGTTAGTTGTGCTAGGCTTAAGACATCAATCCTTGTTTTGATTGCAATAAAGTGATCATATTCCTTATATCTAGAGAAAGTAATAACACTGTCTTAAGACATTTTTGAGTAGAGACTCTATTTTCTTATAAGAGTTGTTCCTTTTATGATTTTCTTATTTTTGGTTCTTTTTGGTAGGAAGGTATTTTTTTTCTTTTGTTATGGTATGATCTTCTTCATCAACACTACTTTCATCCTTTGAATATGGACACTTAGTTGATGTTATGCAACCAACTCACAAAATAGAAGAAGAGGTATCTCAACGACTTCAAAATAAACCTCTTAGAGGGGGAAACCTCCTTTAAATTACACAAATGAATAATTCTTGCATGATACAAATGACAAACCCTCCTTTCTATGTATAGGAGTCTAAGGGGTCACAATATAGTCAGAGCCGACATAACATTGGCACAACAAAAACAATAAGGGGATACAATGATAATAATAATGGGGGAATACACTAGTATTATAGGGACCTAACATGGCCCTATCCTTCAAAAAAGTGTTGTCCCCGATGCCTGAGTAGTTCTAAATGCTTTTGTATAAAATTCTCATCCTCCCATGTGGAATATTCAATGGGTAGGTTCTTTCACTTGATGAGATAAGCTGAAATTGATCGATTCCATAGTTGTCGAGTTCTTGTTTTTGTGACTACTTCAGGCTCCAATATGAAGATGCAGGAAGATCTAATTTGTATGTCATAGTACCAATCTTTTGCAACACCTTGTACGAACCATAATACATTGGTGATAATTTATTATCCTTAGATTTCTTGAGGGACATTTTTTTATATGGTTATAGTAGTAGAAATACCCAGTCACCTACATCAAAACTTATTTCGCTATGATGTTGATATGCATGTTGTTTCATTCTATTTTATGACGAAGTGCGGTTACCCTTTAAGAGTTGGAGAACTTGTTGTTGATGCTCGATGTGATCTTCCACTACTTGAACCTTAGAATTTTCTCTTAAAGATGATGTGATGGATGGTGGATGATATCCATAAAGTTCCCTAAATGGGGTAATTTTTTCTAAAGTATGGAAGGAAGTGTTATACCACCATTCAACGAGAGGAAACCACTTGACCCATTGTGTCTGTTTATCGGATACAAAGAAACAAAGATATCCTTCCCAACATTTGTTCACTATCTCAGTTTTTCCATCATATTGATGATGATAAGATGAGCTATGAGCTAGCTGAGTACCCAGATAAGAAAATAATTTTGTCCAAAAATTTCCAACGAAAATGGGATCTCTATCCCTTACAATAATCTTTGGGTTTCCATGTATCTTTTGAATTGTTTCCATAAATGCAATAGCAAATGTACCAACGTTAAATGGATGATATAATGAACAAAAGTCTGCATACTTGGTAAGTCTATCAAATACCACCATGATGGCACTCATTCCTTTGGACTTGGGTAAACCTGTGATAAAATCTGTTGAAACCTCATCCAATCGTTGACTTTGAATGGATAAAGGTTGTAACAGAACCAAGGTCTTAATTTTCTTAACTTTAATTTGTTGGAAAACCAAGCATTCTGCCACAAAATTTTGAATATCAAATTGAAAGCCATCCCTAAAGAAATCCTCCTTAACCATGTGGTAACTTTTAAAAATATTGAGTTCTCTCCCAAGGGAGATGTGTGCAATTCCAGAAGAATCATTTGTTTAAGTTGGTAATTATTACAAAGGTATAAGTGATATTTGTACCATAACTAATCATTTTTCCAGCTAAATGTATCATATGTACTGGGATCTTGCTACAAATTTTCAATGAGTTCCCACACTACTTCACTATTCCTCCATTCATCCCTTACTTCATTTATCCAATCTGGTTGGATAATAGAAATGGCACAAATAAATGCTTCAACATCCTCATCCTTTCTCGAGAGTGCATCTGCAACAACATTTTGCTTCTATCTTTTATAGATGATTTCAAAGACATAACCCAACATCTTTGTGACCCATTTTTGCTGCTCTTCTGAAGATCTTCTCAAGGGTAAGTATCATAAGTAAAGAACACCTTTCGAAGTACACCTCTTAGTTGAGTTTGTAGGACCGCTTGTCATTGTCATATTATCTTGTCTTCAGTAACATGCATGAGTGCGAACACAAATAAGTCATTTCATGTATTTCCTTTACATGTCTTGCTTCCTTTTTGCTTGTTTGACCAACTGTCGTCATCAATATGCTGATCGCTATGTCATGATTGCAACCATGTTCTGGTGATGTTGAAGGTTTTTCTTTGTGTGTATGCGTTGTATTCATTATGTAAACATCTATCACACTCACACACAATGTTGTAAGCATTGTCATGAAAGTGTCGTCACGATCATCCAAAGATTTATCCTGTAGTTAGTCACACTCAGCATATGTTGTCTCGTGGTTTGAGGTGTCCTGTCATCGAGTCATTTTGGGTGCGTGTTCACAAGGTCATGTATACTCGAGTTCACTCGCTCACACACTTAGCCTTTTTTCCTGAAAAACTATCGACCAGACCGCTCTCCATCAACTAGACCTCCAATGAGTTTCACTGTGAAGTTTCAACTCTTAGTGACCAAGCACTGTTGCCCAGAATTGTGCAGAGATTGAGGCCCCCCTCGAGGAAGTCTGCACTGTGAAATCTTGGAATCAACCTAGTTTATTGTCACACAGAACAACACAAAAGTTTCCCAAGAAGCTATCTCAGTATGTGCTTCCCATAAGCCTATCCATCAAGCCTCCTACTATTCAACCAAAGAATTTGACTTGGGCAGTGACCACGGGCTGCACTCATCCAAAAAATTACATAGAAGCTACCAACCTACCTACTTGCACTTGAATAAATTGCGCAGACAAGAGGGACAGATACCTGCTTCTTGTCACTACACTATGTCTAGAAATTGTGTAGTTTTGTCAGTCAGTCACCCTATTGGCCTGCTTTTCACTCCTCCTGAAAATAGTAGAATTTTCTTGGACATTCCATCTTCTGCCCGACAAACTGCTCAGTCTAGAAACTACGCGTACATGTCCTACATGACTTCCCCCCAGATATGTGCAGTTCTAACAAGAAAGCTCCTGCTAGTGCCTCCTATTGCCCGCACTACCTTCCTCAGATAAATTGCACAGTTTTGCTTCCCAGCTAAACTAGATCCCACAGATGTCACTGTTGTCCCAGATTGCTCAAACCAACCTCTTAGTGACCTCTACAAAAATTTTCCCGATAGTTACCCAGAGCCTCGCATCCCGTTGTGAAATGTGCCTTGCGCAGTTTTAGAGCCTTGTCCTATCTCCCGGTCACCTGCACCCGAGAAAGAAAGACAATGCATCATGGTAGACTAGGGAATTTCTGGATTTGATGTCATCTCATCATGAGTGATTGCAGAAACAGGTACATGGATGAAACATGGTGCGACGACGAACAAAAAGGAACAGGGAGCGCATGCTAGAAGACTCACTCGTGGTTGGACGAGCACATGAAGCACACTAAGTAGAAACTGAAGGAGACATGTGCACATGCATGAACCATCAAGAGAACACCAAGACCATTGAATACTTCACTCACTTTTTCATGTGGAGGCAACTAAGCCATCATACTGGATGGGACTCCCACACCAATTGGAATTTCTATATGCTATTTTTAACATTTCTTGTTGTTATTTTCAACGTGATTTCCAAGAAGAGTGGAGGAATTAAAAATGGTTGTTGTGTCTTGTGCTTGGGCTTGGACTTACGGGCAGTCCTAAGGACCTTTGTTAATAGACCCTTGACGACAATGCATTCATTGTCAGGACATCGTCAACATTTTTGGCACTAGAAGGAGGGTTAGATGATAAGTTGAGTCCTAACATATGTTTTGAATCTTCACATACTTATCATGAATAACCACATAATTCTTCCTTTGAAGTGTATGTCTTATGGATATGACTTTGAAACCTCATAGGAGCTATGGAATTCCTTGTCACAACTCACAAATGAAGGGAAAGGCAAAATGGCATGGTGTGAACCCAGAATGGCCTTCATAGTTATGTGTCATGAGTATAAAATCCATGAAGATTACATGACCTACTCACTATTCATATACACGTTTCGAGTGAACCCACTACTATGGTGTGCCACGCTGTCCAATAACTCTACTCACTCTCTCACTCAGTTGATGCTAGAGATAGAGCATTCTTTCAATCATTTTGACCATAAAGCACTCAGTAACGAAATTCCAAAATTATGAAAAGAAACTAATTAATCCGTTGAGCAATTTCACACACACTTTTATAATCTTACATACCGATTTCTTGAAGATGAAATTGATTTGGAATTTCTCGATGCAAGATTTATGTATCTTCTTTATAGTTCCAAAAATCCACAATTCTTGGAATCATTTGAACCCCTCCCAGCATACCTCAGTGTTAGAGCTACAAAATCTAAGACAAACGAGATCATTCTCACAAGTGGTTGTCTTTCCTCTTCTTATCAAACAACTCTAGCTCCACAGCACATGGTGGGAGAAAGTGCGCGCACATTTGTTGAACTATCACATCCTCCCACCCCACCTACTCTCAATATATGTGCATATTTGGCTTGCAAGCCTGCTGGTTGTCACGTGGACTCATTCCCTAAACCTCCAACTCTGTGTTCCATTGATCCTCCGGATTTTACTGTGTTGTGCTCTCCCATTCTGGATTCCACATCTTGTGTCCACAAGGATCAAGTCGTTGATGGAGTTGGTATTGTGCAGCCAACCTGCCTATCATTCATGATGAGTGTGTGCAGGAATCTGAAGAAGAACCCATGGTGAAGGATGAATCCCTTCCATCCATGTCTCATCTACTCTAGCCTGATATCTCTTGTGATTCTGCCACTTTTGATTTTCCCTGTGAAAACTCATCTCTGGATGTTTCTACTTTCAATCATTTATAGGACACACCAAATGTCAGCCTGTCATTACATAACAGAGAGGACACATCTTCCTCTGAAAATTTGTCCCATCCTTCATCTATCATTTCTGAAAACACAGAGGGTGAACATCTTTGTTTCTCATCCACCCGTCTGCATGATTCATCAAATCATGAGGATGCCAAAAAAAATCCCAAATTTTCTGATCATGGTTGTTGTGATCTCTTTACTTCTTAATTTGATCACGATGTTGATTCACTCGTTGTTAATCTTACTAAACCACCAGTCTCTGAAAATCTATCTATTGATGAAGTGAAAATCCCAAAGGTTTTTTAGGCACTTTAGCCTGAGCTGATGGTTATTACAGGCCCTCGATGCCCAGAGGTTAGTTCCACTTCCAATCAGAAAATTTCTAAAACACCCAAGGCTCCTCATCACTCTCTGCTTCACATTGAACATCAATCTAAGACACAGAGTCACTTCCTCCACTTGAATCACATGATCCAATTTCTTATGCACTGGAGGAATCATACACAAAAATCACACTGGAAAAGCATAAGTTGTCTCTCTTTCTCATGTTTTCTCATTTGTCACATTCAAAATAGTATGCATGCTTAACATCTATAGGCAGTGCATCACAATACCATGTTAAGTTCGTAGAATTCTTGTCTTGCGCTTTCACTCTTTTCTTTTCTGTGGATGCGTCTAAACTTGGAGTGTGTTGGTATTCATTGTTAAAATCTTTCTTATTCACTAGTTTGCATGTATATCTTTCTTTTTTACCATGCCTTCACCAACATGGGCCATCCAATGCACCAGTGGCTGAATTGGAAACATCACTTCATGTGAGTAGGCCCATGCATTGTTTTGCATAGGAGTAGGAGTAGTGTTTGATTTCATTCTTTGCTTTGATTCCTAGTTTGCATGTTTGCTTTTATTTCTGACTTGGTTTGGTTTGATTTCTTTCTTTCTTTGTTTACTTGTTTTTCTTTCACTTTACTTATACTTTTTTCTTTCTTTTCTTACTCGTGTCCATAGGTTAGCCTTACATGGAACATGTTTGGCTCTTGAGACAAGTTAGGAAAATTTAAGAGGACTTGTACAACTATCAAGATTTGGTTATATCTTGTCCTCTCTCTTTACGAAGAGATTTTTGTCTTCATTCGATGATGCCTTGATGGAAAATACATTCTGTTCAGAGTGAGTGTTGGTGAAAACACAATGCTTGCACTATGAATTAGTAGTGCCTACTCTAATCAGTTCTTTTGGGTTAAACCTTTTCAGCTCAATCAAGTAGAGTAAGGTGAGGGGTGGAATCTTAACAGGTATGTAAGAGGTATATGTAACATACTTCTCTTAAGGAACAACCTCTTATGCTCTCAATAAGTTGGGATCCCTCTTCTTCCTATGAAATAAATAAGCGCCTATGCACAGTTCTTTGAAAAATTAAAAAATTAAAAAATTAAAAATGAATAAGGTGAAATAAGAGAAAGTCTTCCTGCACAAAGAGGTGATACAAGTAACTCCATCGAGGTACTAACCAGGCTCGCTAGTAGCGAGGCGATGCTTCTGTTCTTGTGTGACTTTGTCGAGGTATTGTCCAGGCCTGCTGGTAGTGGAGAAACACCAAAGAGGAAACTTAAACTCTGAAAATTATATTACTTGTGCATCAATATACCCCTCATCCCCAATTGAAACAAATAAGTTGATTTGGCTTCGAATGTGTGCTGACTAATGAAGAGAATGGTACCGACTACATCTTTCACAGAAGCTAGTGCATAAGCCATCATAATCAAAGTGTCAAATATTACTTTTGGAAGACTTAGACTCACTTTTCACGTAACAAGGTCCATACAAAGAGTTGGAGTTCTACAAGTGTGTCGCCAATCTTGTAGCGTCTACAATCACCCTCCAAAATTTTGGCTCTCATGCAAATTTCAGATCCTACCCTGGATCATGTGATCGATCATCCTTGGCCATTTTTTGGTAAGCTGATGATCTCAAGCTTCCCCTCCTTGAGTTGTCCATGCTCTCATCTTTATGAATCATGTGTCATCTTTGGGCATAGGGATTGTGGTTTGTCATGCAAAGGAGATGTTGTTTTGCTTCAAGGGAACGCATGCACGCATGAGTTTTTATCATCACATAGACATGTTTCACACTCACTTCACACACTCTTGTCCCGAAGGTTGTTGCATCAAGAAGAGTATGTTTTATACATTCTGGTTTGTCTAGCTTTTATCGCTAAGTGTTCATGTGTGATCATAGCCAAGTCCTATCACTATTTACATTTGTGTCACTGATCTAACACTTAGCCATTTCCGGAGCAACCTATCCTCCTCCAGCTTCCAGGAATTGTGCACTTTTCTTCTGCAATCATCAAGCTTCCTCCCTTGCTTGCTGGAACATCACAGTGCATAGAGACCCCAACCTCCCTTGCCATCCAAAACTGCCGAGTGGTTTTCTCCAGTGTCCTTCCCCTAGCCGAAACCCACTATCATCACAAACTTCGTAGTATTTCTTCTCAGCGTCCCAAGCTGCATGGCACTCAAAAACTGTGCAGAGGTGTCCTCCCAAGACTTCATCCTAGTAGCTGCATGCTGAAACAACGTTCATATATCTCTCAATGACTACAAGAACATGTGACATGTTGACATCACTCCCAAGGAGTTACAGAGAAGGACCAAGAAACTAAGTTATGGTGAAAGATCAAGACCGCATGTGAACTTCTCCAGATGCATGATCATCTTGAGGGTAAGTATGGTAAGTAATGAATGCCTTTGGAAGTACACCTCTTAGTTGAATTTGTAGGAATACTTGTCATTGTCATATCATCATGTCCTCAGTAACATGCATGTATGAAAATACAAATAAGTCATTTCATGTATTTCCTCTACATGTCTTGCTTCCTTTTCACTTGTTTGACCAACTATCATTGTCATCATCTTGATCATTATGTCATGCTTGCGACTATGTTCTAGTGATTTTGAAGGTTTGTCTCTGTGTGTATGAGTTGTGTTTGCTATGGAAACATCTATCACACTCACACATAATGTGTTAAGCAATGTCATACAAGTGTCATCACAATCATCCGAAGATCTATCTGAATTGTTGCACTTTTTGCTTTCACCATTAGACAATCCTATTGTCCATCACACTTAGAATATGTAGTCTTATGGTTTGATTTGTCCTGTCATCGAGTCATGTTGAGTGTGTGTTCGCAAGGTCATGTATACACAAGTTCACTTGCTCACACTTAGCCTTTTTTCCCGAAAAACTATCAACTATACCACCTTCCATCAGTCGGACCTCCATTGAGATGCAGTGCATAGTCTCACCTCTTAGTGACCAGGAATTGTTGCCCAGAACTGTGCAGATCTTGAGGCTTCCCTCTAGGAAGTTTGCACTACACAATCCTAGACTCAACATTGTTGAATTTCACCCAGAACATCACATAAGTTTCCCAAGAATCTATCTCATTATGTGCTTCTCGCAATTCTATCCATCAAGCCTACTGTTGGTCAACCGAAGAATTTGACTTCGGAAGTGACATTGAATTGCACTCATCCCCAAAATTTTGCAGAAGCTGCCAAGTTTCCTTCTTACACTGCTTGAATAAATTATGCAAAAAATAGGGATAGACACTCGCTGCCTATAACTGTACTATCTTTGGAAATTCCATAGTTTTTTTAGTAAGTCCCCCTCCCAGGCGGCCTGCCACTCCTCCTTACACAGTTTTCTTTGATAGTCCACCTGCTGCCTAACACCCCGCTCAACCTAGAAAATGTGCAAACATGTCCTACATGACTACCTCCCATATCTACGGAGTTCTAACCAGCAAGCTCCTGCAGCCCATTCTTGGCCTCCTCAGGAAATATATGTAGTTTTCACTACTAGTGCCTCTTGCTACCCGCACTACCTTTCCCAGAAAAATTGCACAATTCTACCTCATAGCTAAAACAAATCCCATAGATGTCACTACTTTCTTGGACTGTTCAACCCAGTCTCTCAGTGACCTTTGCGCAGTTTTTCCTGACAGTGCCCCGGAGCCTCGCATCCCAGCGTGAAATGTGATTTTTGTAATTTCAAAGCCTTGTCCTATCTCCTAGTCACCTGCACCCGAGAACGAAAGACAATGCATCATGGTACACTAGGAAATTTCTAGATTTGATGTCATCTAATCATGAGTGATTTCAGAAACAAGCACATGGATCAAACATGGCGCGATGACAAACGAGATGAACAAGGAGCGCATGCTAGAAGACTTACTCTCGATTGAACGAACAAATGAAGCACACCAAGTAGCAAGCTAAGGAGACACATGTGCATGCATGGAACATCAAGAGAGCACCAAGACCATTGAAGACTCCACACACTTTACCATGCAAAGGTGAAGCTATTGTACACCACGAGCACACTCATCAGTTAGCAGCACAACATCTTGACACAAACAACACAACCAACATGCGCATACCAGCAGTGTCATGTCGAGTTGTGTCATGAGTCGCCTTTTCCACATCACTACTTTGGGTCATACTTGTGTAATCAATGTAATGTAACGTGGAAGTCCAAGAGACCCACGGATGAAGTTAAAGAGTCATTCAAGTCAAAGAGTCATGTAAGTCGAATAGTCACAAGGGAAGTCGAAGAGTCACAAGGGTCAGTTTCACCCTTGGCTCTCTATACCCCTCATCTGTACATATCAAATACTTTTTTACCTTGGCTCCTCCCTCATAGCCTTGAGTGTTTGTAGTCTTTTCTTTAAGGAGCAAGTAGTGGCTCCAACTCCCCACTATGAGGGTTAGTGATGTATGGTGTACGAATTTGTCTTGGAACTTTTGCTTAATTCAGAAGCCTATTAATAGGCCATCACATTTTCACACATGTATTGTATTTGTTTGTAAGAATATTCTTTGGATGCTTGTAATTCATGTTGCTCTAACTTGTACTAAGATAGTTGAACTATTTCCGTTGTTTTAGTGCATATGCTACTGGAAATTTGTTGTATCAGTTTCTATTGCTCTCTCACCCGTGTGGACTACACCGTTGGAAACTTGACAGATTCATTATTGTAAACTTGTTATAATGACCTTCGCAATCGTGTGGACTACTCCAATGGGTGTTGTACGTGCTATATGTTCACTTTGTGTTTGTGACTGTTGCATCCATGTGGACTACTCCACGGGAAGCTGCACAAATATTGTTGTGTTATGTGTCTCTAACTAAGTTGGGACTATTCCCTTCCGATATGAGACTCACTCTCACCCTCTCCCTCTGTAGTGAAATAACTTTGACACAAGCGACACTAAGCACTCACTAGGGACACGAACCTCATTGTTTTAAGACTAAGTATTCCACTCTCATTTGTTGATTGATGAGCCTCATCATTGGGTAACTATATGGACCTTAATACACCTCCAACTATTCTCATAATACCTTACATATTTTGATTATATTTTGCTTAATGTGATGAGTAAAAGTGAGATGTTATGCCTTATGGACTAATGTGCATTGATTGCAGGTTTTTGAGAGAAAATCATGGAAATTTTGGCTACTTAAGGGCAAAAACGCGAATGGGACAAGGAGGAGAGATTGTAGGAGATAAATCCTCCTTATTTACTCCTCACTCATTCGAATATTCCTCCATCAAATCACACTAGTTCGGAGTTGCAAGTAGCTGAGTCATGAAGATCAAAAGGCAGCCGAGAAAGTGATTGTTAAAGAGCCAATTCATCCTAAGTTTGGGAGCCGAGCCTCCCTAGATTTAAGGAAGTTGTTGGAGACTTCATTTGTATAAATAATGAGGCCTAGAGCCTCATTAGGATTCAATTTTTTAATGTAAAATCACTAAGCATTTTTCGAGTTCAAGACTCTTGGATGACATTGTTATATAATTTTCTGATTTGATAATGAGAATGAGCATTTCCTTGATCCAGCACTGAGTTTACTCAGAGGGGTGAAGATATTGGGTTAGGACCCAACCCTAGCAACAAAGGCTCATCTTCTTGTTTTTGTATGGTTAGTTGATTTCATAGACTAGTGGTTCAATTGTATTTAGCATCATTTCAATGCAAGTAGTTGTGGATTTATTTAGTTTTCTTCCATTTATGCAATGCTTCAGCATTAGCTTAGGAAGTAAAGTAATATCAAAAAGCTAATAGTAGGTAGCCTTGGCCTCACTCCTCCCTTCAGGAAGCATGGTTTGAGGAAATAACTCCTATGCAACTGCAAAAAGACAGAATTCTGATTTATTATGTAATCTAGGGTTTTCTGTTACTTAGGCCAGCATTTTACTAGTTTTAAGAATAGGATTTAATTGTCATTTCTGATATCTTCAGCCTTGCACTATATCTCCTAAAGGTTTCACATTATTTTGCAAGTATTCCCATGCATGAAATAGGCAACTAGATAATGAAATTTTGTTTTCCTTTAGTTAATTGAATCTTTCTTGTTTGACATGATTTATGGATAAATGTTAGTGATTGATGCAGTGGAAGAGTTTCAACAGTACAAAGAGATTTCATGACCAGCAACCCCATCCTAGCCTCATCCATATATGATTGTCATTTTTTCCACTAAGTCCCTTCACCAAATTCATCATTTCATAAGAATACTTCTCCAAGCTTGTTGAGAAAATCCAATCATCTCACAAACTCTGTTTTAAGCTCTGAAAGAGTCTTAGGCACTCCCTTGCCTCATTTTTCCAACCATTCACCTTCCCTAAGCCCCACACCACCTTCCAAATCCCTCCTTTTTCTCTAGGTTGTATCTTGTAGGAATACAAGGGATCTTGTAGGAGCATTACAACATCCTATAGGTTGACTTGTAGTGCCCTGGTTTGAGGCCGACTTGTGGAAAAGACACCTAGGAAGATAGGAGAAAACCCCTACTTGCCTCCCAAGCCATCTAACCATTCACCATCATCCTTAATCCACCTGCCACATCACCAAGAGAAGTTATCATTCACATTTTCACACAAAAAGACAAAAAGTAAAAAGAGTTATTTTGTTCATTTACATGCATAGTAATAGAATGTTTGGATGTTTCAAATTGCATGCCTAGGACAATAGAATTACACACATGTTAACTTAACATTCTTTTGAAGCAAAGCCTCTTAGTAGTTAGTTAGATGAATGGTGTGTTTAAGCATTTGATTTCAGTGTTTTCTTGACTACAATAGACAGGAGTTCATTTAGTGTAAATTTCTGTTTTTCCTCATTGATAATCAAGCTTCTTCTGAATCAACAAAAGGCTATTTTGAGAAACCATAGTGGTCTATCGTCAGCTTAGCAGTGACAAAGAGCGGACCCATTGCATCTACTTGTGTATACATCGGTGTCACCTCCAAGTTTGTACGAACTGTGGGTTGATAAAGTAAATTTGGTAGCCCTGAGAGTTGCAACATTATTGCTCCTATACTGGTGCTCATCACTTTTTCATGCTATTGCCGAGGAAGTGTCTGAATTGATGTTATTTTTGCCTTCTTTCTTCTATTTCTTATCTCTGACATTCTAGTATTAGCTTCATTTCTGCAAAAGTAATTGTAAGTTAGTTTGCTTTCTTTTCCATTCTACAAGTGAGATTTCATTCGAGTAGTTAGTTTCCATTCAGTTTGTGATTTCAATTCCGCAATTAGTCTCAAAGCATAGAAAAGCTCAAAGCAAAACAACAACACTTCTTTCATCCCTCATAGGAATAGGGATAACTTAGGAAAAATTCTACCAAATACCCCCACCACTTCAAATAGCCAACCTTCCCTCTTCTTCGGTGGCTGTGAATTGGAGGACCCCTTAGTTGAACGACCAGAGATATTTGAAGAGCCTACAAGGGGAGAAGAAGAAGGAGAACCCATTCCAACTGACCTAATGGCTGAAAATATAAATGAGAGAGCAGATAGAGAAAGAATTGAGGGTGTCTTTCCCATTAGAGAGACTGATGGGGATACCATGATGAAAAACATAAGCCCCTCTACTCTTCCTCATTTCCATGGCCTAACCTCAGAAGATCCAGACACTTTCTTGTTTGATTTTTTTGTTATATGCAGAACTTATGATTACACCACTGATGAGAAGAAGTTGAAACTATTCCCATCCACTCTCAAGGATGCAGCTTTGCATTGGTTCATGGGTTTACATGGGGATAGCTTAGGTCAAATAATTGGTGGATGAGGCGATTTAGGTCAAATAATTGGTGATGGAAAAAATGTGGGTAATATAGAAGACATCAGCAATGTCATTGCCAAAATGGAAGAAGAACTTTGTTATATCCCAATCACCCATCATTACCAAAGTTGAAAAAGGGACCATCAAACAAGGATGCTAGATTCTGTTAGTGTCAGTCTTTGCAGCCTTCCTTCAGCGATCAAATATGCTCTTTCAAAGTGATTTTAAAGTGTCAAGGTCAAATTTTGTCATTTCAAAGAGTTTTCAAGCAAAATTTGGTCACTAGCCATTAGGTCTAGGGTTTGCCCAAATGTCAGTCTATGTCATCATTCAGCTAAGTCTATCATCATTCAGAGTGTTGTCATCATCATGTCAGTGTCTAATGAGTCATTTTACACCTTGTTCATGCTTCATGTTGCGCCCAGGCAAGGTCATTTCCCTCTCCTAGGGTTTTGAAAGCAATTTCTCTTGGGCGGTCAAATCACCGGCAAAACTTGTTTCCTAATGTTCATACACCTTTACCTATCCTTAAAGTACCTTATCAAACACTTCCCATCCCTTAGATCCGCCAAATTCCTCATTTTTGCACAAACCCTAGTTTCTAGCTACAACCTGGCAATTTTCTAGGTTTGACCTGTGTTTTGCCCTTTTCGACCCCTTCCCCTCACTCAATCTCTGAGATTCCACTTTCCCCTGCTTCCTAACATCCCTCCCCACTCCCAAAAATTTCCCCAAGAATTTAGAAGCCCTCTATCCCCTTCATTTCGCTCCATTTCGACAAAATCCCTTGTTTCACACATCGGGACAAGTTTCACTCAAAAGCTGTTTCTGAGCAATCAAAGATGAATTTTGCAAAACTGAGAGAGGTTTTTGTCCAAAACATGCCAAGGAAGAAAAACCTCTTTCACTTTTTACACAG
This sequence comes from Pinus tabuliformis, assembly GCA_031772625.1. Taxonomy (NCBI): domain Eukaryota; kingdom Viridiplantae; phylum Streptophyta; class Pinopsida; order Pinales; family Pinaceae; genus Pinus; species Pinus tabuliformis. The sequence goes on along the minus strand of CM062819.1, from coordinate 1,418,248,056 downwards.
GTGTCATGGTTTGAGAGAAATGTCAAAAATACCGGCGAGAACAAAGGTGCTCCAAGGACGGTTGGCCAAAGCACAAAAACGAAGGAAAACGCTCGATCCACTCCAAATTTTGGCCAAAGCCTCTTTGACTGAGCATGGTACTTGATTGGGGACTCCCAGCCCAAATTTCAAGAAATTTGAAGAAAATTTTGTCATTTGTGAATTTTTTGTGTAATTTACAGGTTTTGGCCGTGGAATGGTCTCACCCCGGGTGAGACCATTCTGGAGGATTGCTCGGAATTTTGAAAACTTGGCATTTTTGGAAAGGGCATGCAAAGAGAAAAATTACCAATGCTTGGGAGAAGCCTGATTTTGAGTTTTGAGCCTCCAAAAGCTCAAAATACATCAAAAAAATGACTTTCTGCCCACTTTTTGAGTTGCAGAAAGTGACCTTGGGAGAAATGGTTTTTGAGGGGTCAAATCAACTCCAAATTCATAAATTCCACTTGGGATGGAAAGCAGACAGGCCAAGCTTTCCAATGAGCCATCTTGCACCGGATTTGGACCAGTGGAACCCACTCAAAAACAGCTGTGAAGGGGCGCGACCAGAACTTCCAGGGGCGCGACCAGAACTTCCAGATTTGCCAGAATTCACATTTTTGGTCAAAAAACACTGTTTTGACTATGGTTGACTATTTTTACTTGTATATGATGGATAAATGTAATATTTTCATGGCACTTTGGTAGATTTTATCTTTCTTTACCCTTCTAGAAGCTTCCATGATGTAAAAAGTGAAAAATTAATGCATGGATGAGTTAGCTAAGTAATAGAGGCAAGTTGTTTGGCTGCCTATTTTCTAGTTCTTAGTTTAGAATTAGTTCAAACTGCTCCTAGGAAGCTGAGCTCGACCCCTAGAGGTGGGGAAAGGAGTTAGATGGTCTAGATGGTCTATATTATGCTCTCTCCTTCTCATTTTCATGGTTGGACTCTTGTGGGAGAAAGCTTTATTGTATATTGTACATCTATCTCTGCAATTTAAGGAAAATGAAGGCCAGGGTTTTGCAGACATCATTGTGGATTCTTGTGTTGATGGTGTGTTCTCTACATGTTCTTGTTAGTTTGTTTATGTATTCCACACCTCTCTTTTGCTTCTAATTGGACAGATGAAGTGGTAAAGTTTGAATTCATGCTTTGACATGCTCAGCTTTTTAGTTTGTTCAATATTTATGTTTTCTACTGTCTAGAGAGGATTCAAAATGGTTGTTTGCCCTCTTTAGCTCCTCCTCTATCATCCTTGATCATCCATCTCAGATTAAGGCATCAGCGCCCACTCCTACCTTGCCCCAAAGATCCCCCTGCAAAAACTGTGCTCAATCCCCGCACCCTGAATTGCACTCCCTCCAATTGCCACCAAAACCCCAAAAACTTTAAATCAACCCCCCTTATCAATTTACTAGCCTAAAATCTTTATTCCTAATTTTTCAGCTTATCATATTGAAAAATCTACCGAATCTGACCCGAGAGAGCCTTCTCATACCTCGTAGGGCTAGCTACGAGGTGAAATGGTTTGATGTAGCCTTGAAGATTTACTTTTCTCAGCCTAGGGTGAAATCTCAAGCGCTAACATAGTGGCGACCATACCGGGGAGAACAAACTTGTTTGTGTGTTGATGTGTTTGTTTCATAAGTCTTAGACGGAGCCTGAAGTTACGCCAGAAGCCTTTGAAAATGCTCTTGTTTTACATCAGCGTAAGTAGATAAACGTTGCTTCAGTCAATCTCCATGAGCTTGTGAATACAACACTTCATTTGAATTTTACCCCAGTACATGTATCAAGTTCGGATCTGATTGTTGATGGTGAACAACGATCAGACACTGACAAGGCTGAAATCATTCACTTGGCGACTCTAAAACATTTTCGAGATCAGATCTAAAGACTCCACTGGAGGATGATCCCAACCAGCAGAAACATGAAAGGAGAATATGGCAAGATCAGGTATTCAAGTTGGAATTTCATCCAAGATATTTTATTCCTTGTCGTAAATTATTTCTTCTCTTTTCCCACGAATGTCAAGAAGGCTTTGCAAAGTATATTGTATTTGAGAAGAGATCCTCGACCTACAGTTAATTCTTTTCCTTCGAAGATTGTGAGTACTAAAGATTTGCATACCTTTGAGCTTGATCAAGACCTTTTTTCCGAATTTTGTGATGGCCATCTTCAAGTTGATGAGCCTCAAGTGACCAAAACTAATTCCATACTTGTTGTACATACCCCTATACCTTGTAAAATTCCAGATCGGTATAAACCTCTTGTTTTACCTTCTTTCCTTCATGCTTTCCCCAAAAGCTATGATCTATACTTGCTGATGTTTGATGGTGAATGTAAGAATGTCAACGCTGAACAACATGTCCAGAATTTTGAGAATTTTCTAGATCTTTTTGAAGTTGATGAAGAAGATGTTAGTATAAGGCTTTTTGCTCTTTCTTTGCAAGCCAAAGTGAAGAGTTGGTTCAAAGCCCTGCCTGATGCGAGCATCTCAGATTTCCAGCAGTTCGTCAAAGTTTTTCTCGATAGGTGGATGATTGGGCGAAACCTTTTCTTGATTGTAGAAGAGTATAACCAGCTCAAAAGATTGCCAGGGGAGACAGTACAACAGTTTTCAGCGAGATTTAACCAAGTTTATTATTCAATCCCAGTTGATATAAGGCCTACTCCTAGATCTACTCTCTTGCACTATCCGGGTGCCTTTGATCCGGAGATGGAGTTTCAGTTGAGAGAAAGGGATATTGCAACACTTCACGAGATGCAAAACAGTGCAGTGAATGTAGAGGCGCATCTGCTGATCCGACGGGCAAGGATGAAGGAAGAAGAGATGAAAAACATAGATCCGGCCGAATCAACATCTTTAGAGGTAAAGCTTGATATTTTGGTAAGTGCAGTAGAAAAGATGATGGACAAGATCAACACAAGGAATGATTATGATGTTCGAGCTCATGGCTCGCTGATTGAAGAAGAACAAGTTGCTGATCCAAAACATTTTGTTTCTTACCCTAGTTGTCATAGTGATTGTTTTATAGATCATTGTGAAGAAGAGAGAGCTGTTGATATGATGTGTATGTTTGATGATGATTTGCCTCATTATGATCAGTATGATGATGATTATGTTCTCCAAACAGAAGCTAATCTTACAGACAAATCAGCAGCTAGTTTGTGGAAGGAAAAAGTTCATTTTCAGCAGCTTGAATACAATGTTCAGCCATCACATATCAGCTATGACATCGATGAGGAGAGTGCAGCAAATTTTGAAGTAAGTGAAGGATCTTTGCCTTTTTGTTTTGATTCATGTCAGTTCATTAGAGACAACTTCCATGCAATCACAAATCCGTTGTTGACTAGTCTTGATTTGGATCCTCTTGAGCGCGATGAAAACTTTGTTCAAGACTCCTCATATTCAGATTTGCAACCCCCGAAAGCCATTGATTGTCAAATTGCAGCTGATTTAATGATTCAAGGTGACTCCGTGCCATTCTGTTTTGAATCATTTCAGTTTTTGAAGGGTCGATTGCATAGTACATCTTCAAATGAAAAGCCTATAACAAATCAACAATCACTCAGTTTTAATGTTGAGGATGAAGGTCAGATTATAGATGAAGTTGTGGAAGATGAAATACATGATGTGATGATGCAGGAAGATTCTTTACCCTTTTGTTTCGAAGCATTTCAGTTTATAAGGCAGAATTTTCATATTATCTCTAAAGAACAAGATGAGCAACATGTAGGAAATCAGGTAGTCACATTGGAACCAATAGAAAATGGGTTGCAGCAGTCTTTTCAAGTTTTTCATGATCCAATAGCTGATGTTTTGGATGAGTTTTGCAGTCAAAGTCTTTCTCCATTTACTATGTGTGAGCTTGAAAAATGTGCTGATATGAATTTGATCCGGCAGCCAGTTTCTTCATCATTTTCAGTAGGGGTCTCGTCACAAGGCTCAGATCAAAGTTTGCATGCATGGTATGAGGAAAAGAGAAGTAATCCATTGGATGAGCTAAGTTCCAGTGAGCTTGAATTTCAAGATCGTTATGCAGTGTTTTTGGAGGCGGATAGAGAGTTCATATCATTCAACGGATCTGTTTCTCAGTTGCCATCAGAGTTGCCTTTCAGTAGTTCTCTCTTGTTGCTCATAAACAAACATGTGTGGAGGTTTCAAACAGCAGACGAGATACTTACTTGGTTGCACTGGTTGTTTCATTTCACTTGATCCGCTGATGAATGAAACTGTTAGGGTAGGTTGTGTTGAATAAGCTCCACTTTGATCATCATTTTCAGTTTGTAGGTTGTGTGTAAGTATCGAGTCAGTTTTTAGTTGAGTGAGAGTCAATTTGTGTTGTTAGGTACTCTGTTTTCAGTCATGCATTTCAGCTTGAGTTTTTGACTCCATTGCCTAATGAATAAAGCACTGGTCTGCTCTCCCAAGAGGTCTGAGGTTCTTGGCACCTCCAAGGAGCTACCATCCCCATTGGAGCCAATGTTAGTGTCAGTCTTTGCAGCCTTCCTTCAGCGATCAAATATGCTCTTTCAAAGTGATTTTAAAGTGTCAAGGTCAAATTTTGTCATTTCAAAGAGTTTTCAAGCAAAATTTGGTCACTAGCCATTAGGTCTAGGGTTTGCCCAAATGTCAGTCTATGTCATCATTCAGCTAAGTCTATCATCATTCAGAGTGTTGTCATCATCATGTCAGTGTCTAATGAGTCATTTTACACCTTGTTCATGCTTCATGTTGCGCCCAGGCAAGGTCATTTCCCTCTCCTAGGGTTTTGAAAGCAATTTCTCTTGGGCGGTCAAATCACCGGCAAAACTTGTTTCCTGATGTTCATACACCTTTACCTATCCTTAAAGTACCTTATCAAACACTTCCCATCCCTTAGATCCGCCAAATTCCTCATTTTTGCACAAACCCTAGTTTCTAGCTACAACCTGGCAATTTTCTAGGTTTGACCTGTGTTTTGCCCTTTTCGACCCCTTCCCCTCACTCAATCTCTGAGATTCCACTTTACCCTGCTTCCTAACATCCCTCCCCACTCCCAAAAATTTCCCCAAGAATTTAGAAGCCCTCTATCCCCTTCATTTCGCTCCATTTCGACAAAATCCCTTGTTTCACACATCGGGACAAGTTTCACTCAAAAGCTGTTTCTAAGCAATCAAAGATGAATTTTGAAAAACTGAGAGAGGTTTTTGTCCAAAACATGCCAAGGAAGAAAAACCTCTTTCACTTTTTACACAGGTGTCATGGTTTGAGAGAAATGTCAAAAATACCGGCGAGAACGAAGGTGCTCCAAGGACGGTTGGCCAAAGCACAAAAACGAAGGAAAACGCTCGATCCACTCCAAATTTTGGCCAAAGCCTCTTTGACTGAGCATGGTACTTGATTGGGGACTCCCAGCCCAAATTTCAAGAAATTTGAAGAAAATTTTGTCATTTGTGAATTTTTTGTGTAATTTACAGGTTTTGGCCGTGGAATGGTCTCACCCCGGGTGAGACCATTCTGGAGGATTGCTCGGAATTTTGAAAACTTGGCATTTTTGGAAAGGGCATGCAAAGAGAAAAATTACCAATGCTTGGGAGAAGCCTGATTTTGAGTTTTGAGCCTCCAAAAGCTCAAAATACATCAAAAAAATGACTTTCTGCCCACTTTTTGAGTTGCAGAAAGTGACCTTGGGAGAAATGGTTTTTGAGGGGTCAAATCAACTCCAAATTCATAAATTCCACTTGGGATGGAAAGTAGACAGGCCAAGCTTTCCAATGAGCCATCTTGCACCTGATTTGGACCAGTGGAACCCACTCAAAAACAGCTGTGAAGGGGCGCGACCAGAACTTCCAGGGGCGCGACCAGAACTTCCAGATTTGCCAGAATTCACATTTTTGGTCAAAAAACACTGTTTTGACTATGGTTGACTATTTTTACTTGTATATGATGGATAAATGTAATATTTTCATGGCACTTTGGTAGATTTTATCTTTCTTTACCCTTCTAGAAGCTTCCATGATGTAAAAAGTGAAAAATTAATGCATGGATGAGTTAGCTAAGTAATAGAGGCAAGTTGTTTGGCTGCCTATTTTCTAGTTCTTAGTTTAGAATTAGTTCAAACTGCTCCTAGGAAGCTGAGCTCGACCCCTAGAGGTGGGGAAAGGAGTTAGATGGTCTAGATGGTCTATATTATGCTCTCTCCTTCTCATTTTCATGGTTGGACTCTTGTGGGAGAAAGCTTTATTGTATATTGTACATCTATCTCTGCAATTTAAGGAAAAGGAAGGCCAGGGTTTTGCAGACATCATTGTGGATTGTTGTGTTGATGGTGTGTTCTCTACATGTTCTTGTTAGTTTGTTTATGTATTCCACACCTCTCTTTTGCTTCTAATTGGACAGATGAAGTGGTAAAGTTTGAATTCATGCTTTGACATGCTCAGCTTTTTAGTTTGTTCAATATTTATGTTTTCTACTGTCTAGAGAGGATTCAAAATGGTTGTTTGCCCTCTTTAGCTCCTCCTCTATCATCCTTGATCATCCATCTCAGATTAAGGCATCAGCGCCCACTCCTACCTTGCCCCAAAGATCCCCCTGCAAAAACTGTGCTCAATCCCCGCACCCTGAATTGCACTCCCTCCAATTGCCACCAAAACCCCAAAAACTTTAAATCAACCCCCCTTATCAATTTACTAGCCTAAAATCTTTATTCCTAATTTTTCAGCTTATCATATTGAAAAATCTACCGAATCTGACCCGAGAGAGCCTTCTCATACCTCGTAGGGCTAGCTACGAGGTGAAATGGTTTGATGTAGCCTTGAAGTTTTACTTTTCTCAGCCTAGGGTGAAATCTCAAGCGCTAACATAGTGGCGACCATACCGGGGAGAACAAACTTGTTTGTGTGTTGATGTGTTTGTTTCATAAGTCTTAGACGGAGCCTGAAGTTACGCCAGAAGCCTTTGAAAATGCTCTTGTTTTACATCAGCGTAAGTAGATAAACGCTGCTTCAGTCAATCTCCATGAGCTTGTGAATACAGCACTTCATTTGAATTTTACCCCAGTACATGTATCAAGTTCGGATCTGATTGTTGATGGTGAACAACGATCAGACACTGACAAGGCTGAAATCATTCACTTGGCGACTCTAAAACATTTTCGAGATCAGATCTAAAGACTCCACTGGAGGATGATCCCAACCAGCAGAAACATGAAAGGAGAATATGGCAAGATCAGGTATTCAAGTTGGAATTTCATCCAAGATATTTTATTCCTTGTCGTAAATTATTTCTTCTCTTTTCCCACGAATGTCAAGAAGGCTTTGCAAAGTATATTGTATTTGAGAAGAGATCCTCGACCTACAGTTAATTCTTTTCCTTCGAAGATTGTGAGTACTAAAGATTTGCATACCTTTGAGCTTGATCAAGACCTTTTTTCCGAATTTTGTGATGGCCATCTTCAAGTTGATGAGCCTCAAGTGACCAAAACTAATTCCATACTTGTTGTACATACCCCTATACCTTGTAAAATTCCAGATCGGTATAAACCTCTTGTTTTACCTTCTTTTCTTCATGCTTTCCCCAAAAGCTATGATCTATACTTGCTGATGTTTGATGGTGAATGTAAGAATGTCAACGCTGAACAACATGTCCAGAATTTTGAGAATTTCTAGATCTTTTTGAAGTTGATGAAGAAGATGTTAGTATAAGGCTTTTTGCTCTTTCTTTGCAAGCCAAAGTGAAGAGTTGGTTCAAAGCCCTGCCTGATGCGAGCATCTCAGATTTCCAGCAGTTCGTCAAAGTTTTTCTCGATAGGTGGATGATTGGGCGAAACCTTTTCTTGATTGTAGAAGAGTATAACCAGCTCAAAAGATTGCCAGGGGAGACAGTACAACAGTTTTCAGCGAGATTTAACCAAGTTTATTATTCAATCCCAGTTGATATAAGGCCTACTCCTAGATCTACTCTCTTGCACTATCCGGGTGCCTTTGATCCGGAGATGGAGTTTCAGTTGAGAGAAAGGGATATTGCAACACTTCACGAGATGCAAAACAGTGCAGTGAATGTAGAGGCGCATCTGTTGATCCGACGGGCAAGGATGAAGGAAGAAGAGATGAAAAACATAGATCCGGCCGAATCAACATCTTTAGAGGTAAAGCTTGATATTTTGGTAAGTGCAGTAGAAAAGATGATGGACAAGATCAACACAAGGAATGATTATGATGTTCAAGCTCATGGCTCGCTGATTGAAGAAGAACAAGTTGCTGATCCAAAACATTTTGTTTCTTACCCTAGTTGTCATAGTGATTGTTTTATAGATCATTGTGAAGAAGAGAGAGCTGTTGATATGATGTGTATGTTTGATGATGATTTGCCTCATTATGATCAGTATGATGATGATTATGTTCTCCAAACAGAAGCTAATCTTACAGACAAATCAGCAGCTAGTTTGTGGAAGGAAAAAGTTCATTTTCAGCAGCTTGAATACAATGTTCAGCCATCACATATCAGCTATGACATCGATGAGGAGAGTGCAGCAAATTTTGAAGTAAGTGAAGGATCTTTGCCTTTTTGTTTTGATTCATGTCAGTTCATTAGAGACAACTTCCATGCAATCACAAATCCGTTGTTGACTAGTCTTGATTTGGATCCTCTTGAGCGCGATGAAAACTTTGTTCAAGACTCCTCATATTCAGATTTGCAACCCCCGAAAGCCATTAATTGTCAAATTGCAGCTGATTTAATGATTCAAGGTGACTCCGTGCCATTCTGTTTTGAATCATTTCAGTTTTTGAAGGGTCGATTGCATAGTACATCTTCAAATGAAAAGCCTATAACAAATCAACAATCACTCAGTTTTAATGTTGAGGATGAAGGTCAGATTATAGATGAAGTTGTGGAAGATGAAATACATGATGTGATGATGCAGGAAGATTCTTTACCCTTTTGTTTCGAAGCATTTCAGTTTATAAGGCAGAATTTTCATATTATCTCTAAAGAACAAGATGAGCAACATGTAGGAAATCAGGTAGTCACATTGGAACCAATAGAAAATGGGTTGCAGCAGTCTTTTCAAGTTTTTCATGATCCAATAGCTGATGTTTTGGATGAGTTTTGCAGTCAAAGTCTTTCTCCATTTACTATGTGTGAGCTTGAAAAATGTGCTGATATGAATTTGATCCGGCAGCCAGTTTCTTCATCATTTTCAGTAGGGGTCTCGTCACAAGGCTCAGATCAAAGTTTGCATGCATGGTATGAGGAAAAGAGAAGTAATCCATTGGATGAGCTAAGTTCCAGTGAGCTTGAATTTCAAGATCGTTATGCAGTGTTTTTGGAGGCAGATAGAGAGTTCATATCATTCAACGGATCTGTTTCTCAGTTGCCATCAGAGTTGCCTTTCAGTAGTTCTCTCTTGTTGCTCATAAACAAACATGTGTGGAGGTTTCAAACAGCAGACGAGATACTTACTTGGTTGCACTGGTTGTTTCATTTCACTTGATCCGCTGATGAATGAAACTGTTAGGGTAGGTTGTGTTGAATAAGCTCCACTTTGATCATCATTTTCAGTTTGTAGGTTGTGTGTAAGTATCGAGTCAGTTTTTAGTTGAGTGAGAGTCAATTTGTGTTGTTAGGTACTCTGTTTTCAGTCATGCATTTCAGCTTGAGTTTTTGACTCCATTGCCTAATGAATAAAGCACTGGTCTGCTCTCCCAAGAGGTCTGAGGTTCTTGGCACCTCCAAGGAGCTACCATCCCCATTGGAGCCAATGTTAGTGTCAGTCTTTGCAGCCTTCCTTCAGCGATCAAATATGCTCTTTCAAAGTGATTTTAAAGTGTCAAGGTCAAATTTTGTCATTTCAAAGAGTTTTCAAGCAAAATTTGGTCACTAGCCATTAGGTCTAGGGTTTGCCCAAATGTCAGTCTATGTCATCATTCAGCTAAGTCTATCATCATTCAGAGTGTTGTCATCATCATGTCAGTGTCTAATGAGTCATTTTACACCTTGTTCATGCTTCATGTTGCGCCCAGGCAAGGTCATTTCCCTCTCCTAGGGTTTTGAAAGAAATTTCTCTTGGGCGGTCAAATCACCGGCAAAACTTGTTTCCTGATGTTCATACACCTTTACCTATCCTTAAAGTACCTTATCAAACACTTCCCATCCCTTAGATCCGCCAAATTCCTCATTTTTGCACAAACCCTAGTTTCTAGCTACAACCTGGCAATTTTCTAGGTTTGACCTGTGTTTTGCCCTTTTCGACCCCTTCCCCTCACTCAATCTCTGAGATTCCACTTTACCCTGCTTCCTAACATCCCTCCCCACTCCCAAAAATTTCCCCAAGAATTTAGAAGCCCTCTATCCCCTTCATTTCGCTCCATTTCGACAAAATCCCTTGTTTCACACATCGGGACAAGTTTCACTCAAAAGCTGTTTCTAAGCAATCAAAGATGAATTTTGCAAAACTGAGAGAGGTTTTTGTCCACAACATGCCAAGGAAGAAAAACCTCTTTCACTTTTTAAACAGGTGTCATGGTTTGAGAGAAATGTCAAAAATACCGGCGAGAACGAAGGTGCTCCAAGGACGGTTGGCCAAAGCACAAAAACGAAGGAAAACGCTCGATCCACTCCAAATTTTGGCCAAAGCCTCTTTGACTGAGCATGGTACTTGATTGGGGACTCCCAGCCCAAATTTCAAGAAATTTGAAGAAAATTTTGTCATTTGTGAATTTTTTGTGTAATTTACAGGTTTTGGCCGTGGAATGGTCTCACCCCAGGTGAGACCATTCTGGAGGATTGCTCGGAATTTTGAAAACTTGGCATTTTTGGAAAGGGCATGCAAAGAAAAAAATTACCAATGCTTGGGAGAAGCCTGATTTTGAGTTTTGAGCCTCCAAAAGCTCAAAATACATCAAAAAAATGACTTTCTGCCCACTTTTTGAGTTGCAGAAAGTGACCTTGGGAGAAATGGTTTTTGAGGGGTCAAATCAACTCCAAATTCATAAATTCCACTTGGGATGGAAAGTAGACAGGCCAAGCTTTCCAATGAGCCATCTTGCACCTGATTTGGACCAGTGGAACCCACTCAAAAACAGCTGTGAAGGGGCGCGACCAGAACTTCCAGGGGCGCGACCAGAACTTCCAGATTTGCCAGAATTCACATTTTTGGTCAAAAAACACTGTTTTGACTATGGTTGACTATTTTTACTTGTATATGATGGATAAATGTAATATTTTCATGGCACTTTGGTAGATTTTATCTTTCTTTACCCTTCTAGAAGCTTCCATGATGTAAAAAGTGAAAAATTAATGCATGGATGAGTTAGCTAAGTAATAGAGGCAAGTTGTTTGGCTGCCTATTTTCTAGTTCTTAGTTTAGAATTAGTTCAAACTGCTCCTAGGAAGCTGAGCTCGACCCCTAGAGGTGGGGAAAGGAGTTAGATGGTCTAGATGGTCTATATTATGCTCTCTCCTTCTCATTTTCATGGTTGGACTCTTGTGGGAGAAAGCTTTATTGTATATTGTACATCTATCTCTGCAATTTAAGGAAAAGGAAGGCCAGGGTTTTTCAGACATCATTGTGGATTGTTGTGTTGATGGTGTGTTCTCTACATGTTCTTGTTAGTTTGTTTATGTATTCCACACCTCTCTTTTGCTTCTAATTGGACAGATGAAGTGGTAAAGTTTGAATTCATGCTTTGACATGCTCAGCTTTTTAGTTTGTTCAATATTTATGTTTTCTACTGTCTAGAGAGGATTCAAAATGGTTGTTTGCCCTCTTTAGCTCCTCCTCTATCATCCTTGATCATCCATCTCAGATTAAGGCATCAGCGCCCACTCCTACCTTGCCCCAAAGATCCCCCTGCAAAACCTGTGCTCAATCCCCGCACCCTGAATTGCACTCCCTCCAATTGCCACCAAAACCCCAAAAACTTTAAATCAACCCCCCTTATCAATTTACTAGCCTAAAATCTTTATTCCTAATTGTTCAGCTTATCATATTGAAAAATCTACCGAATCTGACCCGAGAGAGCCTTCTCATACCTCGTAGGGCTAGCTACGAGGTGAAATGGTTTGATGTAGCCTTGAAGATTTACTTTTCTCAGCCTAGGGTGAAATCTCAAGCGCTAACAGATTCCATAGAATATAAAAAAGTAGAAATGTCTCACATCAATGGTATAATAAGTTGCAAGAAGAGAATTTCATTTTAATACCTTCAGGAGCAGGTGATTCAGATAAAATAACTAGTGGAGAAGTTGTCATGAAATGTCGGGAATAAAAAATCTGACGACTGAAATGCATGCAAAAATTTCTCCTCAATCTTTGGAGATGTCTAAATTACTAGATTTCAAAGACTTGCTAAGGGGTACTGGACCTCCCCACAAAAGGCAAAGAGGAGTGTTAGAGTTATTTCAGTTCCTTCCACCACTTCCTTCCATAGCGGGCTCCCTCGGGTTTTTTGGTCTACCTGAAAATATGTTTAAAGCTCCAAAATTAACACAGTTACTCAACGATGAATTCTCAAAATTTGGTGATAAGTTTTAAGACAAGCCTATAGATCCACCATTTTCTCCCCCACTCAAGCTCCACAGATTTGAAGTTCAGCACTCAAACATGCTTAAATTTCCTGGTTTTATTCCACTGCTACACCACCATGAATTCTTAAAATTTGGTGATCCACTTCAAACTATGCCTGTACCTCCAGTTCTTATTCCTATGGTAGGATCGTATTATGAGCATATAGTCATGGCACTCCATGCAAACATGACTACCTCCAACCTTGAACTGTCACAAAGGGTAATGTTATGGGGTGACCCTTGACATTACCCTTTGTGACAGTTCAACTACCCTCATGACTCTTTACCTACTCTATAACTGTTACGTCCAACCATTGACACTTGACTTATACTTGACATGACTCAAAATTACAATGCACATGTACTCATGTGAGACAACATGGCTTGAGCAAGCTAAGCAAGACATCACTGACACTCGGTTCACTACGATGAGATCAACTCTTTGACATGATTGTGATGGTGAAGGTGGTGAGCTGATGCCAAGCTTGGTCATTCATGATGTTGTGCATGCACCTCATGGTGACATCTTGCTGAAGCGAACTCTTGCCTCCGTTGCAACCAGTGCATTGGTTCGGCCCCCTTCATCCAACTCGTCTACTAACATGTGCATGGTATTCTTGGGTGTGGCTGAACCAGAAACACACTAATGCATAGTGTATGTGTTGATCTTCAAGTGTGTGTTGGTGGTCATGCCCATCAACTTGTCGAAGTACATGTTCAGCTCCAGTTGGACTTGCTTCTTGTCTTCGCCTTGGTGAGTGTGTTGAATGGGTTGGATTGCATGCATTCAATGACATGCATGATGTTGAATCCCTTGCATGTGATCAACAACACTTCTCACCATGATTTCTCTGTGTCAGCTGGTGGGATGGATCTTTAACTTGTATGGGCACAATTTCATCCGTGAGTGCATGTTGCGCTCACTGTTGTTCCTATTCCTGCTGCAACTCATTCATCTGTATGTACAGCTTCATGTTCTTCCCGATTTGTTGCTTCAACACATGCAACTCCTTCTTTGATCCATTCTCTGTCTTCACATGATCTTCATGTCACGCTGTCACCTCATAGTTGGAGTCTCCAAAGTTTCTTTCATCATCAATGGATCTGCTTGAGCTTGCAACCTTGTTCCAAATCTGTGTTGTCAGTAACCCTCTTCTTGCATTCGTTTCATTTGGTATGCTATCTTTAGTTTTTGTTCATGATGTTGCTGTTGATGTCATATCTTGATATCCTTGTCTACGAACAACTTAATGTCTTCGTGGGTAGGCAAGTCCATAGACACTTGATCAACTGCATCCACAAGTGTGCTCTGAACGGTGTCTTCGTCTTTGCTCTCCTAGAAACCATTGTACCTATACTACTGAGAGGCAGATGAATACCTATGATACCTTGAGACATGGAAAGCAATCTGTCAGTAGAAAACCAAAGTGAACATGCGAACTGACTTGCAACATACTTGGGTGAATGATCATGAAGGTTGCACAATTTCGGCCGGGAGGTCAGGAGACCGACTGCCAAGACTGCACAAAGCGTAGTTTGGGCTACTGGGAGACTAATTAATTGCTGGAATTGCACAATGCACAGTCCATTCTGGTTTTTGACTCCTGGGATTGCATAATGCACAATTCCAATTGGGAAGGACTACTGGCCCAGGGACAAATTTGTGCAATTTCTTCAGCCAAGCAGCCATTGTCCTCCAGAAATGCGCAAAATAGTCCTAGAGGCTAGTGCTAGGTAATAATGCACAAATTTGGAGAGAAAGGTGAGCTTCCTTCCCCAAATTGTGCAATGCAGCCTTGGTAAAGGCAAAGTCCAGGGCAAGGTTGACCCAACTCACTGACGGGCAACTAAAAGCAACTAAGATAGTACATGCATGGAGACACTAAGTGATAGCATAATTTATTGACAATTCATGTAAAACATGAATGAAATATTCAGTAAACAGATCAACATGCATGTGGGTGAGGTAGTTCGCCGGTTAGGCAAACATCCGTGCAAAACAGTTTCATGCATGCAACAGTAGTGAGATAGCAAAGAAAACTGAAACAGAGCTAATACAAGCTAGAATATATGTAAACGACAGAAAGCATTCAAAGAAATCAAGCAAACAGTACTCCCACAAGCGAAAACACACAAAGCGACAGAAATGCAGCACAAGGCATGGGAAGCGGGCTTACCCCAAAAAAGCTGAGCTAAAACGTGCCGACTGCTCCTAGATGTGATGTGGGATGTCAAAGCTGCAAGGTTGATGTGAGGACTAAGCTTTGTAGCATTTGGTTGATGAGTTTTGATAACATCGAGGTTGTGATGTGCATGCCACGAATCTAGGGGAAGTGACACTTGGTGGGAAGTTTCAGAAATGCTCCTTGCATGTAACCTCGAACTGCTAAACATAGATCCCTGAAACAAGGGATGCCTTTTCATGTTGCCTTGGGAGAAGAAGCCCATACATGGAAGTTTTTTCTTCTCAGTCCCGGAGGGAACCAGTCAACTCAGCTGCACATGCAAGAGACTACTCGACTATTGGAGAAAAATGCGCATTTCTAGTTGGGAGCTGGGATGGCTTCCCAGGAGATTTGCGCAATTTCTGGGAAGAGTAGCTGATTGTTGCCCAGATCTGTGCAAATTCTGGGCTGAGCAGCCTTGCTAGGGAAATTTGCGCAAATCCTAGAGCCCAGCAGGCTGCCAGAGAGGATTGCGCAATTTCTGAAGGGAAGGTTGGTTTCCCTCTACAAATGTGAAATTTTCAAGGGGAAGTTGCTTAGCCTGCAGCTGGACCAAGTCCGGGTGAACAGCCTATGAGGGGAATGGATCAAGTTGTGCTCGATAGGTTGCCTCTATGCAAGAAAGACATTGAAGCCTATGAACTTGACGAAGCAAGGCAAGCTACTGTGAAGGTTGGAAGGGAGGCTCCAAAACAAGGCTAAGGAAAAAATTTGGAGGGTGGTTGTAGCCGCTACAACACTTGGCAACACACTAGTAGAGCTCTAGCTCTCTGAATGGACCATGTTCATGAAAAGCAAGTCTAACACCTCCGGAAGTATTGTTCAGCTTTCAAGTCATCTTGGTTTCACACTAACTTAATTGTAAGATGTAGCATCTGCCAAACCCTTCGTCAATTGACACACATTCCAAGCCAAGGAAACACAGTTGTTTCAATTAGGGTATATAGGTGCACAAGTAGTATAGTCGTCAGAGTCTTAGTTTCATCTCTAGTGTTGCTCCACTGCCAACAGGCCTGGACAGAACCCCGATGGAGTCACATAGGAACACAAGCATGGCTCCGCTACCAGTGAGCCTGGTCAGTACCCTGGCAGAGTTACTTGCATCACCTCCCTGCGCAGGAAGCCTTTCTCTTCTTTCGCCTTATTCATTTTTCATTTTGAGTTTTTGACTTTTCATTTTTTCATTTTTCACTGCGCATAACACTTATTAATTTCATAGGCGAAAGAGGGATCCTGACTTATTGAGAGAAAAAGAGGTTGTTCCTGCAGAGAAGTAGTTTATTGTATCTCTGACGTGCCTATTAAGATTTCCCCCTTACCTTACTCTACTTTACTGAGCTGACAAGGGTTAACCCAAAAACAATTTACTAGAGAAGGTGACACTAGTTAGCATTCAAGCATTGTATTTACACCAAGGTTCACTTCGAACAGTACGTATTTTCCTTCAATGTATCATGGACTAAAAGTAACAAGCTCATCATACAGAGGAAATATGACAGATAACCAAGTAGTGATAGTTGTACAAGCCCTCTTGTAATTTACCCAGCTCGCTTCAAGAGTCATACATGGTGTTATCACAAAATCGTGTACTAAGGGCTACTACTTAGCAAGATCTCATGCAACTATTTCAAACCAGGCTTTAGAGTAAGGCTTAGCCTCCTTAGTCAGAGAGGGCTCTCTCACAGATTCTTGATATGAATTAAGAACAAGAAAAGATGGCTAACTCTTCAAACAGTACATGAAAATAAGCTGGTTGGAACCACAAAATAACATCTCTTCCATTGGGCTCATGGAGTCAAACACCTCTGCAATAAACTATTAACTACTTAATCATGGAAGCCAAGGCATATAATGTTTAACACTCAGAACATTTCTCAAAAGGAACCTCAACTCATAAATATACACAGGAAGTCTGAGCACTAGGTGAATTCAGAGTGATTGCATATTTAGTGAGCTGTAAAACATAAAAGGATAAAGACAAAGCCACATATATTCTGAGCATTGAACACATGATGAATCTTGGGAAGAAAAAGTAATCTTCATATTACTGTCAAAAGTCTTTTTTACATAAGCTGATATAAAAACTCTGTTTTTTCATAAATCTCCAACCTTTTTTACATCAGAGTTTTTCCTATATATAGGAAAACAAAACTACTACTACTCGAGACTCCTCCTCCAGCATGAGGGGAGCTCGAAATCCTATCATTAATTACCTTATCTATATCTAAACAAACTTATTAAATACAAAGGTATTGCGCTGTGAATACATAGAGTCCCATTCCTATTGAAATTCTAATTCTATCTTCTCGTGTGCATTGATGCTTTCTTGAACTTTGACACCTGTACCATTTCTGTAGTGACCAAGACATGCTGGAGAAACATTCACTGAACGAGCAGCTTCGGATACTTGCTGTGTGGATGACTCATTAGTTGATGAGGATATGTGCCCTGTTTTCACGGTTCCTGCCTTCCATTAGTCTTCATGTACTAAAAGACTATGCTCCAAGCCATTTAATACCTTTAGTAACCACGCATAACCCAATATGCCTCATGATCTGGACGCTTTGTGAACTGAACAGGTGTACCACCCAAAATTTCGGTAACCCTACCAGAACCCTAACAATTCGGTCATAAAGTAACTTTAGGAAGACTTTTAGCAAAAAACAAAAAGTTTCACCTTTTTCTTCAACACTCACACCTGTCACCCTTTGAATACCTGGATAGCTTTATATAGTCTCCTTACTGGCCTCGAGTCATCCTTTTCAAGATTTGCTGACCTCAGCATCAATTTCATTTTTTCTCATAAAACAGTCATCTACAGCAGTTTCGTAGCGCGCTACGAAACTGCTGTAGATAATCAAAACAGAACATATGAATCTTAAAGCACTGTTGACTTAACTTCATGATTTCTCCAGCTACTTTGTACAGGTGTTAGGGATCCAAAAAGGTTACAAAATGATGGAAATCAAAATTTACCAAAACTTGAAAAGCAACTTTCTCCTTGGATCAATGAGCTAGTTTACCTAGCTTCTTCTTCAAACTGCTAACCTCTTTCTTCAAAGCCTTGTTTTCTGCTCTTAGGCTTGTGTTCAGCTTTCTCATGATCTTTGCTTGCTTAAGGGCTGGTACTGTCCACCAATATGCATCAGACACTGAATCTTTTGTTTTCAATTCTAGTTTGAGATTGAATTATTTAGCTCCAGCTGCTACGAAACTGTTGTTCTGCCTGAAAAATGGGTCTCGGGACAGAGCTCATATCTTCTCACAGAAAACGTATTTGGAAAAACTAAAGGAGGTTTCTGTAACCCAATCCGTGTTTAACAAAAACCTCTTTTGGTTTTTTAAAACACCTCTCCAGCTGCCCAGAATCTGTCTTTGAAAAAGAGGTGTAACACAGGAAATTAAAAAACTGCACCTACAGCAGTTTCGTAGCGCAACTTTAGTCACTCGATTCTCCCAGCTCATAATCAATCTGAAGAAAATGAAAGAGGTTTTTCTAGTTCAGTATGTTAAGAATAAAAACCTCTTTCCGTTTTCTAAAATATTCTTTCAGCCGCGCTAAATACCTCCTGGAAGATAACTGCTTAAAACAGAGAAGTATGCCTGTAACAAACATCACCTACAGCAGTTGTAGCCAGTGTACCAGTATGGAGATCTCTCATTTTGAACCACACCACCTGAAGGTGGTCCTGTAATCAATGGATTACCATCCCCATCACCATTGCTCCTTCTATGCCAGGTTCATGCAATTCAACACAATTCCACAAGCCAGGGCTTTACTCTGGGCTAAATCATCAAGGCTTCCCGTCTCTAGAAATAAACCCAAGTGTGTTGCCCGCAAAAACCATTTTCTTTGACTGGAATCAATAGGCTAGCCCTTCCATAAAGAAAAGCAAGCTGGATCGTTTTCAAGATTGAGAAGTTCAAATGACAAATATGATGACTGTATAAAAATCAATCTTTCAACATGAAGTCTTGCTCTTGTGAAGCAGTTATCAACAATTTTGCAAATGTCTTGATCTAGCTTTGCTACATCTACCGGAATTTGCATCAGAAGCAACTAGCACTTCAACATCTCCTGCTCTAAATGCATCCAACGCTTTACTTCGTGAATATTGATGTTGTAGGCTTGAATACTCAATCATCCTTAAGACCAGCCCTTCGAAACAGTTCAATAAAGTACATAACCTCTAGGTAGAAACAACAGAAGATGTGAAAACAATGGTCTGTTCCCCTTGCACTTGCAACAGTGCCAAAATAAATGATGTGATATCCACAGTCTGATCCCTTGTTTATCCACTGATTACCACAGAAGGCTTCTTCCAAGGAAAGAGTGCTCCAGATAAACCCAATGAAACACCATCTGCTGGGGTACTAAAAAAAACCTTACAAACTGACAACTGTTGATGCAAACCCAATGGATTTTGATAAACATGACAGCTGGGAAAGAATAACTATAGATCCGAACAAATCCCCAATTTTGTAGCGCAGCCAGTGCAAAATATGAATTATGCGCTACGAAATCACCTAAAACATGCTGCGCTGCGAAACTGCCAAAAGGATTTATGTGCTACAAAACACTTTGTCCTCAAGCTAGTGTGAGCTATTTTGGCAATCAAATTTTCAGTGATAACAGTGGCTCCACTTGGGATAGTGTGCCCTTGTGGTACACTAAGAACATGCAGCTCCAGTGCCTTATCCATTTGTGACAAACAGAAATTTGCTTGACAAGCATAACTGTAGGAGAAAGAAAGCTACATCTACTGAAAAAAAAAAAAAAAAATGCTCAGTTAACCTTGAGCTTATTTGCATTTACCTCTACCTACCTACCCTATCAGCTGCAAGCTCCACTTGTAGCTCAAGCAACATGATATTTCCAATGTAGCCAATCATTTATCTTATCTGACATTTGATTTCTTTGGCTGTGCTTGAAACAAAAATAAATTAGATACTGAAGTAACCGAGGCAGCATGAGGTGTAACTGTTCTTCAACATGAAAATATAACTGGAAGTCGCCTGAACAGTTAATCTTTTCCATGTATTCAGCTATAGGGTCAAAAAACACATGGTTAGTTTGCTGATTCTCAAAACTTTCTGTATCTTTAGACAACTTATCTTCAGCCACACCAAATTTATTTGATTTGCTATCCAACTGCCTATCTAAATGATGCTCACAAACAATGTAATTTTCCTCACTACTATGATCATTATTTGAAATAAGCTGCTGCAAGGAATTACAAAATTGAGCAAGCTTTTCCTCTGCCTGTGGGTCATAGAAAATTTCCTCCAATATTTCTTCTTACTGTGTGCAATCAATTTCATAATCATGATGATCTGAAGTCGGACCAATCTGCTGCATCTTTACATCAATATCGAAGGATGAAACATGGTTTTCACAAGTAAACTCCTGCTGCTCTTCATGTTGCGTTTCCTGAGATGATATACTTCCTCCTTGGTGCTGAAATGCATTGTTATGAAGAGCCTCTAAAATCTCTTCATCCATAAATTCATCATCATCATAACAATCCTCCAAGTACTGAATAAGATTTAAAGAATGCCTACAGCAATCTTTAAGCAGCAGTAAGGAAGGATAACCTTCTTTATACATTTCACAGAATTCATCATGGAAATCAGCAAGAGAAGATCATGAACCATTCTCCAAACTTTTATACCAAGACCATGCTTTTCCTTCTAAAGTGGCCATAAACATCCTCATGAGACAATCCTCAGGGAAATGAACCTTAAGACTGCGTACATGCATATGAAACCTAACCAAATGAAGAGCAGCATTGTCCTTCTTTTCATCTTTGAATATTGGAAGATCATCTAACAATCAACCTTTGGCATAGGATTTGGAAAACCAGGGATATGAGACCGATTCATAGGAGCATACCTGGCATTCATTCTTGCAGTGGAACTCATCTTGAAACTTCATCAAGCTACTGATCTTCTAGCAGTGGAGTCACCTTCTAATTTGTTCTTTGCTGTGTGGAGTCGCCAAGGTAGTTTTGCAGCCTCAAAAAGATGTCTGAACTCCTGCTACCTTCAGTAGTTCAGCCTCTAAATTTCGGGAATGAATAATCTTCAGGCTCCCGGCAGACGCACCAAAATGTTATCACAAAATCGTGTACTAAGGGCTGCTACTTAGCAAGATCTCATGCAACTATTTCAAACCAGGCTTTAGACTAAGGCTTAGCCTCCTTAGTCAGAGAGGGCTCTCTCACAGATTCTTGATATGAATTAAGAACAGGAAAAGATGGCTAACTCTTCAAACAGTACATGAAAATAAGCTGGTTGGAACAACAAAATAACATCTCTTCCATTGGGCTCATGGAGTCAAATACCTCTGCAGTAAACTATTAACTACTTAATCATGGAAGCCAAGGCATATAATGTTTAACACTCAGAACATTTCTCAAAAGGAACCTCAACTCATAAATATACACAGGAAGTCTGAGCACTAGGTGAATTCAGAGTGATTGCATATTTAGTGAGCTGTAAAACATAAAAGGATAAAGACAAAGCCACATATATTCTGAGCATTGAACACATGATGAATCTTGGGAAGAAAAAGTAATCTTCATATTACTGTCAAAAGTCTTTTTTACATAAGCTGATATAAAAACTCTGTTTTTTCATAAATCTCCAACCTTTTTTACATCAGAGTTTTTCCTATATATAGGAAAACAAAACTACTACTACTTGAGACTCCTCCTCCAGCATGAGGGGAGCTCGAAATCCTATCATTAATTGCCTTATCTATATCTAAACAAACTTATTAAATACAAAGGTATTGCGCTGTGAATACATAGAGTCCCATTCCTATTGAAACTCTAATTCTATCTCCTCGTGTGCATTGATGCTTTCTTGAACTTTGACACCTGTACCATTTCTGTAGTGACCAAGACATGCTGGAGAAACATTCACTGAACGAGCAGCTTCGGATACTTGCTGTGTGGATGACTCATTAGTTGATGAGGATATGTGCCCTGTTTTCACGGTTCCTGCCTTCCATTAGTCTTCATGTACTAAAAGACTATGCTCCAAGCCATTTAATACCTTTAGTAACCACGCATAACCCAATATGCCTCATGATCTGGACGCTTTGTGAACTGAACAGGTGTACCACCCAAAATTTCGGTAACCCTACCAGAACCCTAACAATTCGGTCATAAAGTAACTTTAGGAAGACTTTTAGCAAAAAACAAAAAGTTTCACCTTTTTCTTCAACACTCACACCTGTCATCCTTTGAATACCTGGATAGCTTTATATAGTCTCCTTACTGGCCTCGAGTCATCCTTTTCAAGATTTGCTGACCTCAGCATCAATTTCATTTTTTCTCATAAAACAGTCATCTACAGCAGTTTCGTAGCGCGCTACGAAACTGCTGTAGATAATCAAAACAGAACATATGAATCTTAAAGCACTGTTGACTTAACTTCATGATTTCTTCAGCTACTTTGTACAGGTGTTAGGGATCCAAAAAGGTTACAAAATGATGGAAATCAAAATTTACCAAAACTTGAAAAGCAACTTTCTCCTTGGATCAATGAGCTAGTTTACCTAGCTTCTTCTTCAAACTGCTAACCTCTTTCTTCAAAGCCTTGTTTTCTGCTCTTAGGCTTGTGTTCAGCTTTCTCATGATCTTTGCTTGCTTAAGGGCTGGTACTGTCCACAAATATGCATCAGACACTGAATCTTTTGTTTTCAATTCTAGTTTGAGATTGAATTATTTAGCTCCAGCTGCTACGAAACTGTTGTTCTGCCTGAAAAATGGGTCTCGGGACAGAGCTCATATCTTCTCACAGAAAACGTATTTGGAAAAACTAAAGGAGGTTTCTGTAACCCAATCCGTGTTTAACAAAAACCTCTTTTGGTTTTTTAAAACACCTCTCCAGCTGCCCAGAATCTGTCTTTGAAAAAGAGGTGTAACACAGGAAATTAAAAAATTGCACCTATAGCAGTTTCATAGCGCAACTTTAGTCACTCGATTCTCCCAGCTCATAATCAATCTGAAGAAAATGAAAGAGGTTTTTCTAGTTCAGTATGTTAAGAATAAAAACCTCTTTCCGTTTTCTAAAATATTCTTTCAGCCGCGCTAAATACCTCCTGGAAGCTAACTGCTTAAAACAGAGAAGTATGCCTGTAACAAACATCACCTACAGCAGTTGTAGCCAGTGTACCAGTATGGAGATCTCTCATTTTGAACCACACCACCTGAAGGTGGTCCTGTAATCAATGGATTACCATCCCCATCACCATTGCTCCTTCTATGCCAGGTTCATGCAATTCAACACAATTCCACAAGCCTGGGCTTTACTCTGGGCTAAATCATCAAGGCTTCCCGTCTCTAGAAATAAACCCAAGTGTGTTGCCCGCAAAAACCATTTTCTTTGACTGGAATCAATAGGCTGGCCCTTCCATAAAGAAAAGCAAGCTGGATCGTTTTCAAGATTGAGAAGTTCAAATGACAAATATGATGACTGTATAAAAATCAATCTTTCAACATGAAGTCTTGCTCTTGTGAAGCAGTTATCAACAATTTTGCAAATGTCTTGATCTAGCTTTGCTACATCTACCGGACTGCATCAGAAGCAACTAGCACTTCAACATCTCCTACTCTAAATGCATCCAACGCTTTACTTCATGAATATTGATGTTGTAGGCTTGAATACTCAATCATCCTTAAGACCAGCCCTTCGAAACAGTTCAATAAAGTACATAACCTCTGGGTAGAAACAACAGAAGATGTGAAAACAATGGTCTGTTCCCCTTGCACTTGCAACAGTGCCAAAATAAATGATGTGATATCCATAGTCTGATCCCTTGTTTATCCACTGATTACCACAGAAGGCTTCTTCCAAGGAAAGAGTGCTCCAGATAAACCCAATGAAACACCATCTGTTGGGGTACTAAAAAAAACCTTACAAACTGACAACTGTTGATGCAAACCCAATGGATTTTGATAAACATGACAGCTGGGAAAGAATAACTATAGATCCGAACAAATCCCCAATTTCGTAGTGCAGCCAGTGCAAAATATGAATTATGCGCTACGAAATCACCTAAAACATGCTGCGCTGCGAAACTGCCAAAAGGATTTATGTGCTACAAAACACTTTGTCCTCAAGCTAGTGTGAGCTATTTTGGCAATCAAATTTTCAGTGATAACACATGGTTTCATGAAAAACTAACCTATGAACGAAACAAGCAAACGAAATAACAATCAACAAAGTAAAGAAAGAGCAAAAGCAAAAATGAAAGTGAAGCAAGTAAACAAACAAGCAAGCAAACAAACAAGAAAACAAAGCATGTAAGCAAACAAGCATGCAAGCAAAAAAATGAAAGAAAACACTACTCCTACTCCTACAATGACGGTACATGGGCCTGATCAAATGAAGTGATACTTCCAATGCAGCCACCGATGCATTGGTAGACCCATGTTGGTGAAGGCTTGGTGATTCAAAGTTCCCACGGTACATAAGTGTGTGCATGCACATGACGGGAAGTCTGCGGACTTATCATGGTGTTTTGTGACACTATGTGAAACTTTGAAGCATAAGCACACTCTTAACTGTGACATGCAAGCAAACGAAAGAAATAAAGATAAATTGCATCATGCATGATGCTTGCAATGTAAGACTCCTCCAATGCATGAGTAATGGGACCATGTAGTTCGAGTGGGGGAATTAAAATATGAGTGTCAGATTGATCTTGAGTGCATACAGATGAGTGATGAGGAGCCTTGAGTGTTTGAACAATTTCCTTATCAAAGGTGAAACCAACCTCAAGAGAACAAGGGCCTGACATAACCATCAGCTCGGGCTGAAGTGCCTCGACGGTCTGTGGGGTTTCGACTTAATTGAGAGATGGATATTCATAGACCAGTGGCTTAGACGGATTAATAATGAGTGAATCAACATCATGATCAGATGATGAGGTAAATAGATCACGACAACCAAGATCAGAAAATTCAGGATGTTGGTAGGCATCCTCATGGTTTGATAATCACACAAAAGGGTAGATGAGGAGGAAGGATGTTCACCCTCTGTGTTTCCAGAAAAAGCAGATGAAAGATCAAGTGGATTTCCAATGAATGATTGGTCATCTTCGTTGTTGGATTATGGGCTAACATACGGTGTGTCCTATGAAAGATCAACAATGGTTGCATCTGTGGATGAAGACACACATGTGAAATCATGGATGGCAGGTTCACCAACGATGTTAGGAAAGAAAGGAGGGGGCTCAGATGGAAGGGATTCATCCTTCGCCGAGTGTTGATTCTCAAGCTCCCACTCATACTCTTCATGAATTACAGCGGATGTTGGTTTTGCAACACCAACTCTGTCAGTGGGTTATTCCTCGTTCACAACAAGTGAAGAGTCTAGAATGGATGAACACAAGACAACATCATCTAGAGGAACACCCGGGTGTGAAGATGAAGGTCGTAGAAAAGAATGCATATGACGACTCAAAGCACTCATAACCAAAGTGAAGTGATGTTGGGAGGGTGTGAAGGATGAACAGGTGTGTGAGCATGATCCTTAACATCACTGGGTAGTGGTGGAGCTATTGAATAAGAGGAAGGCTGACAGTCAGTTGAGACAGTGTCCGCTTCCACATGAGATTGTGCAGCTCCATCAACGAAGAATGTTGAGCGAGGCTTGATCTCAAACCTTCTCTTGGGACAGGCATATTTCTTAAGGAAGTACTTGAA
Organism: Pinus tabuliformis; assembly: GCA_031772625.1. Classification (NCBI taxonomy): domain Eukaryota; kingdom Viridiplantae; phylum Streptophyta; class Pinopsida; order Pinales; family Pinaceae; genus Pinus; species Pinus tabuliformis. Next base: position 1,418,222,542 of record CM062819.1, on the reverse strand, counting down.
CCAGTCCCAAATATAAGCAAATTTCATTTGGCTCCTCGGAGCTTGAAACTACAAGTCACGGAAGCGCTGCCAAAAGTCAATAATGGATTCATGCGGAGCCCTCCATTTCTTTAACAATTTACGGTCAAGATGATCTGGATCAAAATGATAGATTGTGTCTTCAATAAGATCACAGAAGTGCTCAAATGATTGCATGGTGTCAGTCCGTAGGTTGAGCACCCAACAAAATGGAGATTCGCAAAGTGTGTATGCAAGCAGCAAACCGACCTGTTTGTTAGAAAACTCATCTTCTTCATGAATCATGGAAAGAAAGTTATGTAAGTGCTCAGGCCAGGCCACTTCGCCTTCACCATCATACGTGTGAGTGGACAAGAGATCGAAAAGCTTCCCTGAGATGGAGACATCTTCACAATTTGAAAAACACCTCGAGGGAAGAAGAGTGCAAGACTCCATGAAAGATATGCAAAGGTTCAAAACTGGATGAGATGGCACAGCTTGTCATCGGGCCCTCCTTCTTGCGCCAGAAATGTTGACGGTGTTGGACCCACCAACATGTCAAGGGGATCTCCCCAGTAATAAGTCCCAATTAGACCTCAAACCGTTTGGTGTAGAAGTCCCAGCAGTGGGTCATAAGGTAATGCCTTGATCGCAATGTCACACAGAGGCAAGTAGGATAACCTGTCAGTAGCAACGGTGTCACTGATGTAGTGAGTCAAAGAAGGTGTATGGGAGGTTCTGACACATAAAGGGGAGATGAGGGTGAAGATGAGTTCCATGTTGAAAGGGATCAGTCCCAACTCGGCTGGGAACATACAACACAAAAGGACATGCATAGCTTCCTACAAAACAGTCCACTCAGATGTGGCAGTCACAACATACAAGGTAAGATAACACATACAACACTCATGAATCAGTCTGAGACGAGTGCAATGGTTGTCACAGCAAGGTTCATGTGAAATATTTGTCTAGTGTCCGACAGAGCAGTCGACACGGATGGGATAGTATTAACAACATATGCAACACATTAACAACAATATTCATATAATTTCATACAAATCATTTCCTACACAAATACGTAAGTTAAACAACATATATCATTAAGGCAACTGGAGTAGTCCAACTACAATAACAACATATGCATGACAATGTGTTGGCTCTTATTATATAAAGAAGTGTAAGTCACAATCATACAATACATCCATGTAAACCTACTAGCCCCAACAATGGAACGTTACAGCCACATCTGTCTACTCCTCCAAATAGATGAACTAGCTCTATGCAGTGGAGAAGCCAAGGCGTGTTACAATATTGTCCAAGCTTTATCCAAGATAGTCTTATCAAAAGCTTGGCTGACCAAAAGCCTATACAATGAGTTATGAGGGACTCTTTATAGCAAAGGGTGGGTGACCCTTGACATTCCCCTTTGTGACAGTTAAACTACCCTCATGACTCTTCACCTACTCTATGAATGTTACGTCCAAATATTGACACTTGACTTACACTTGACATGACTTAACGTTACAATGCACATGTACTCATGTGAGGCAACATGGCTTGAGCAAGCCAAGCAAGACATCACTGACACTTGATCCGTTGTGATGAGACCAACTCTTTGACATGCTTGTGATGGTGAAGGTGGTGAGTTGATGCCAAGCTTGGTCCTCCTTGATGTTGTGCATGCACCTCTGTTAGGAAACCAACTCACAAAAGATATATCAACACCTTAGAATTCAGCCTCTTCGAGGCGGCAACCTCCTTTACATTACACAAATCAACAATTCTTGGATGATACAAATGACTAAACCTCCCTTCTATATATAGGAGTCTAAGGGGTCACAATATAATCAAGCCGACATAACAGTAATAACATAAGGGCTCAAAAATAACAATAGTGGGTTTCTATGGGGCATACTAATAACAATATGGGGACAATAGGGGCACAATGATAACAATAAGGGATACAATGACAATAGTAATGGGGGAATCACTAGTATTATAAGGGCCTAAAATTCCCCTCTCCTTCCAAAAAGTGTTTTCCTCAATGCTTGAGTAGTTCTAGACGCTTCTGTATAAAATTCTCATCCTCCCATGTGGAATCTTCAGCGGATAAGTTCTTCCACTTGATGAGATACTCTAAAATTGATCGATTTCGTAGCTGTCAAGTTCTTGTTTCTATGACTGCTTCTGATTCCGATAGGATTTTTCCTTCCTCGTCGAGTTCTGGAAATATTGTTTGAACTGGGAGCTTGTCACCCATAACCTTCTTTAAACATGAAACATGGAAAACTGGGTGCACTCGGGAAGCTGCAGGATGCTCCAATTTGTATGCCATAGTACCAATATTTTGCAACACCTTATATGGACCATAATACTTTGGTGATAATTTATTATCCTTCTTAGCTTGCTTGAGGGACATTTGTTTATATGGTTATAGCCGTAGGAATACCTAGTCACCTACATCAAAACTTCTTTCGTTGCGATGTTGATCTGCCTGTTGTTTCATTATATTCTGTGCCAACGTGAGGTTATCCTTTAAGAGTTGGAAAACTTGTTGTTGATGCTCGATGTGATGTTCCACTGCTTGAACCTTAGAATTTTCTCTTAAATATGATGTGATGGATGTTGGATGATATCCATAAAGTGCCATAAATGGGGTCATTTTTGTTGCAGTATGGAAGGAAGTGTTATACGACCATTCAGCGAGAGGCAACCATTTGACCCATTGTGTTTGTTTATCAGATACAAAGCAACAAAGATATCCTTCCAAACATTTGTTTACTATCTCAGTTTTCCAATTAGATTGAGGATGATAAGATGAGCTATGAGATAACTGAGTACCGAGACAAGAAAATAATTATGTACAAAAATTTCCAGTGAAAATGGGATCTCTGTCGCTTACAATAATCTTTGGGTTTCCATGTAGCTTTTGAATTGTTTCCATAAATGCAGTGGAAACTAAACATTCCACCACAAACTTTTGAATATCCAATTTAAGGCCATCCCAAAAAAAATCCTTCTTAACCCTGTGGTAAGTTTTTAAAAATCCTGAGTGCCCTCCTAAGGGAGAAGTGTGTAATTCCATAAGAATCTTTTGTTTGAGTTGGGAATTCTTACATAGGTATAAGTGATCTTTGTACCATAACAAATCATTTTTCCAGCTAAATGTATCAGATGTACTGGGATCTTGTTGTAACTTTTGAATGAGTGCCCACACTTCTTCGTCATTCTTCCATTCCTCCCTTGTTTCGCTTATCCAATATGGTTGGATAATAGAAATGGCACACAACAATGCTTCCACATCCTCATCCTTTCTTGAGAGTGCATTTGCCACAACATTTTGCTTCCCTTTTTTGTAGATGATTTCAAAGTCATAACCCAACATCTTTGTGACCCATTTTTGTTGCTCTTCAGAGGATAATCTTTGTTCTAAAAAGTATTTAAGACTATCATGATCCGTTTTTACCTTAAAGTGTCTTCCCATTAGGTAGGGTCGCCATTTCTTAAGTGCATGTAGTATTGCCAACATTTCCTTCTCATAAATAGCTTTATGTAAATACTTTCCCTTGATTGGACGACTTTCGAAAGAAATGGTTCTTTCATCTTGCATTAAAACAACACCAATTCTGTTTTCTAAAGCATCACATTCCACAATAAAGGTTTTTGTGAAGTCCGACGTAGCTAAGACTGGTGCTTGGCACATTGCCTCTTTAAGATGTTCGAAGGCCTTTGTTGCTTCTAGAGTCCATGAAAATGCATCTTTCTTCAATAATGTTGTTAGAGGTGCTGCTATTCTCCCATAATTCTTAACAAACTTGTGATAATACCCTATCAACCCGAGAAATCCTTGCAGATGCTTTATGGATGTGGGGATTTTCCATTCCTTAATGGCTTTAATTTTGCTAGGGTCTACCTTAACACCTTCATGAGATACAATATGACCCAGATATTCCACCTCTTGTACTCCAAAGAAACATTTGGAGCTTTTTTCATATAATTGTTTCTCCTCCAATAGTTTGAGCACCCTGTCAACATGTTCAACATGATCCTTCCAAGACTTGTTGTAGATTAGTATATCATCAAAAAATACTAACACAAATTTTCTAAGGAAGGGTTTGAAAATGGAATTCATCAAACCTTGAAATGTAGAAAGTGCATTGATAAAGGCATGACCAAAAATTCATAATGACCCTCATGAGTTATAAATGTTGTTTTTGGAATGTCTTCAGTGTTCATTCTGATTTGATGATATCCTAAATGAATATTCAACTTGGTGAAGTAAATTGATCGATGCAATTCATCCAATTTCATTAATGACAGGAATGGGAAATTTATCTTTAATAGTGAGCATGTTGAGCTCCCTATAATCTGGACACATGCGCCATGATCCATCCTTCTTGTGCACCAATACTACTGGAGCAGAGAAAGAACTTTGACTAGGTTGAATTATACCAGCCTCTAGCATTTCTACAACCATACGTTCAATTTCACTCTTTTGGGCATAGGGATATCTGTATGGCCTGATGTTTGGAGGAACACTTCCTACAAGCAAATGAATAGCATGATCATGATCACAAATAGGTGGGAGACCTTTGGGAGCCTCAAATACCTTGGAATGATTGTCCAAGACTTTTTGGAGATCTGGAGAAATAGATTATTTCAATGTGGGAACCTCTAGCGAACATAATTGTGCAATTACACCTCATTGTTCCTTCTTTAGAAGCTTTGTCATACCGTTAGAGCTGATTATCTTTCTCAGTTTCCCTGCAATACCCCTTAATTCAACTTCCTTTCCTTTTGCACAAAATTTCATGAAAATTTCTTGAAAATTAAAAGCTATTGTACCCAAGGATTGTAGCCATTGGACTCCTAGTACAACATCAACACAACCCATTGGAATGGAAAGCATTGGGCTATTCAATACATATTCTCCCATGGATAACTTAATATTATGGCACTTTTTAGAGCAATTTATGGTTCCTCCACTTGCAACCATCACTTGACACTCTGGTGCTAGATATAGGAAGAAATTTAATTCCTTTGCTATCTTACAATGAATAAAATAATGGGTACTTCCCAAATCAATCAACACTATTACCTTTTTCTTCTTGATATGTCCTTCTATCTTGATAGTTTGAGGAGTGGTAATAAATTTCTCCCTCCACTTGCAACCATCACTTGACACTCTAGTGCTGGATATAGGAAGAATTCAATTCCTTTGTTATCTTACAATGAATAAAATTATGGGTACTTCCCGAATCAATCAACACTATTACCTTTTTCTTCTTGATATGTCCTTCTATCTTGATAGTTTGAGGAGTGGTAATTCCAGCCAATGCATTACAAGATATGGTTGGTTTGATTTTTTCTTTATCTAGGGTTTGTTCCTAGAGTATATCCTCTTCTTTTGACATTTCTTGTTCCTTTTCTTTCTCCTCTTCACAATCTATGTAGAATAATTTCTTCTCAGCACACTTATGACCTTTAGTGTACTTGCTATCACAATTGTAACAAAGTCCTTTTGCTATTTTTTCTTCCAATTGTTGTGGTGTCAACCTTGTAGGTTGTGGAAGGCTAGGGGCAACAACACTTCCATATTTATAGTTGTGAGTGGTAGGCTTCCTGGTTGCCCTAATTTTGCTTTCCATTTTTCTTGCTAACCTGAATGCCTTGTCCAATGAATCTGGTTCCCAAAGTCGAATCTCATTTTGGATATTATCCTTTAAAGTCCCTATGAACACATTAATCCTATGATCCTCTAGAATATCTTTTACCCTTATGTTCAATTTTTGGAAGTCCTCAATGTGCTCCATCATTGAACCCTTTTGTTTGAGATTTATCAATTGGATAAAAAAAGTGTTGGTTTTTGTATCCTCATAATGTGCTATCATTTCTTCCGTAAAAATTTCCCAAGTGACAATTTGTTTACAAGAGAAAATCCATCGATACCATACAAACTGATTTGGTTCCAAATATAAAGTTGCAATACGTACCTTTTGTGTGTTTTGCACATTATGGAGATCGAAAAATTGCTCCATCTATAGTATCCATGTTCTGGGATCCTTGCCATCAAACTTCCTCATATCGATTTTTGGAACATGGTGGGTCTTCAATCCAACATTAGAGTCTATGAAATCATGATTAACATTTCTTTTGTTCTCATCTTGAGTTTCCTTTACTACCCTTTCACCATTAGCAACCATTTCTTGTAGCAACTTATTCAAATTTATCTTCAATTCTTCCATCTTATCGTCCATTCCATTCATCTTAGCTTCCACACCATCCATTTTAACTTCTAAACCATCCCTATTAACTTGCATGCCATTCATATTAGCTTTCCATGCCATACATCTTGGCTTCATTTACCTTTAGTGAGAGTGAAATTTGTTGTACTCAGTCTTGTAATTTTGATATATCATGTTGCATTTCTTCCTCTTCTTCACGAGTTATCCTAGATATTTCAGGTTGCTTACTAGGTGTTTCCATTTTCTTTCTCCAGGGCATTAATTAATACTAATAATTCTTCACTATTCCCTTTGAATTCCTTCAAACCAATTTTTCAAACCAGTCTTATGCAAAATTTAAAAAAAACTACACATCTTTTTTTCACTTTGTAAGAGCTCGATATTGAATTTGTTGTATCTCTGTAACTGCGGATCTCGAATATCTTAAATATCATCCTGTGGTATCCCTTTGAGTACTGTTTCTAACCCTGCAAGTCTGATCAATATTGGGTTCTCCAAGGAAGAGTTATTCCAAATCTCCCACGATGACCTGATTATAAACTAGTTCAGTAAAGCGAAATTGTACGACATGCCACGTGTCACTGTTTTGACCTTAGTACCTAAAACTGATACATAGAAAACTACAGGCCGTCCTATTTCTTAAAATTCTTACAAAATTTCAATCTGATGCTCGAAACAAAAGTTATGATGATTTTCCCCAGGTCACCTGTTTGGAATGTAATTCGAGAGTCTGCAAAAACCCTAAGTTCCTCTGATCATATCTACGCAAATATAGCGATACAAGCTCTGAAATTCAGACCCAAAGTTCAGAACAATTTCATCTCAAATGGGTTTTTTTTGTAGCTTTTGAAATGTCGCAGAAAAATAAATAAATAAATAAATATAAAAAATAAAATAAAAATAAATAATAAAAATAAAAAATAAAAAATAAAAAAATTAATAAAAAAATAAAAAATAAAAAATAAAAATAAAAATAAATAAAAATAAAAATAAATAAATAATAAAATAAAATTATAGCGAAAATTCCACGATGACCTGTTTGGAGCAGCGAAACCCTAGAATCCAAAGCTCTGATACCAAATGTTAGGAAATCAGCTCACAAAAAGATAGAAAAGATAGATCAACGCCTTAGAATTTAGCCTCTTCAAGGGGGAAACCTCCTTTAAATTACACAAATGAAAATTTCTTGGATGATACAAATGAATAAACTTCCCTTCTATATATAGGAGTCTAAGGGGTCACAATATAATCAAGCCGACATAACAGTAATAACATAAGGGCACAAAAATAACAATAGTGGGTTTCTATGGGGCATACTAATAATAATATGGGGACAATAGGGGCACAATAATAACAATAAGGGATACAATGACAATATTAATGGGGGAATCACTAGTATTATAGGGGCCTAACAACCTCATGGTGACATCTTGTTGAAGCGAACTCTTGCCTCCATTGCAACCGGTGCATTGGTTCGGCCCCCTTCATGCAACTTGTTTGCTAACATGTGCATGGTCTTCTTGGGTGAAGCTGAACCGGCAACACACTGATGCATAGTGCCTGTGCTAATCTTCAAGTGTGTGTTGGTGGTCATTTGCATCAACTTGCCGAAGTACATGTTCAACTCCAATTGGACTTGCTTCTTGTATTTGCCTTGGTGAGTGTGTTGAATGGGTTGGATTGCATGTGTTCAATGACATGCATGAAGTTGAATCCCTTGCATGCGATCAACAGCACTGCTCACCATGTTTGCTCCGTGTCAGCTACTAGGATGGATCTTTAACATGTATGGGCGCAATTTCATCCGTGAGTGCATGTTGCGCTCACTGTTGTTCTTGTTCCTACTGCAACTCATTCGTCTGTCTATGTAGCTTCATGTTCTTCCTGAGTTGTTGCTTCAACACATGAAACTCCTTCTTTGTTCCATTCTCTGTCTTCACACAATCTTCATGTCGCATTATCACCTCATAGCCGGAGTCTCCAAAGTTTCTTTCGTCATCAGTGGATCTGCTTGATCTTGCAACCTTGTTATGCGTCTGTGTTGTCAACAACCCTCCTCTTGCATTCATTGCATTTGGTATGATATCTTCAGTTGTTGTTCAGGATGTTGCTCGTTGTGATGCTGCTGCTTTCATATCTTGATGTCCTTATCTACGAACAACTTGATGTCTTTGTGGGTAGGCTATTCCATAGACACTTGATTGACTACATCCCCAAGTGTGCTATGAACAATGTCTTCGTCTCTACTCTCCTAGAAACCATTGTACCTATACTGTTGAGAGGCAGATGAACACCTGTGATACCTCAAGACATGGCAACACTCATGGCAAGAAATATGTCAGTCGAAAACCAAAAGGAACATGAGAACTGACTTACAACATACCTAGGTGAAACATCATGAACGTTGCGCAATTTCAACTGAGAGGTCGGGAGACCGACTGCCAAGACTGCACAAGGCATAATCTGGGCTACTGGGAGACTGACTAGCTACTAGAACTATGCAATGCCTAGTCCAGTCTGGCTACTGACTTTTGGGATTGCGTAATGCGTAATTCCAACTGGGAAGGACTGTTGGCCAGGGACAGATTTGCACAATTTTTTGGGCCAAGCAACCACTGTCCTCTAGAAATGAGTAAAACAGTCCTTAAGGCAAATGCTAGGAAGGAATGCGCAAATCTTGAGAGGAAGGTGAGCCTCCTTCCCTAGATTGCGCAATGCAACCTTGGTGGAGGTAGAGTCCAGGCCAAAGTTAGCCCGACTAGTCGTCGGGCAACTAAAAGCAACTAAGACAGTACATGCATGGTGACACTAAGTTGTAGATTTTAACTCCGTACAGAAATTACCTGCATAAGAATTCTAAAACACAGAAAATAAACAATAGCAAGAGCATAACACATAAAACAAATATACACAAAGATTTCCCCTAGATCCAAAAATCAGGACTACCAGATTGATTTTTCATTATGTTCCTTTCAATGTTACAATACATGTATGTACATTCCAAAGCATCTACTACCATGGACCGAAAACCATCGCGCCTAAAACCATGTACGAAAATCATGTACAAAACCATAGGTAGGTCCACCCACCTAATATAGGGTCCAAAAACAATTTCCCTGGGGTGTTGCCCCAGACCCCACAGAGGGGGCTAACCACCCCACTCAAGCCCCCTATGACCCCCCCACTGCGCAATCAGCAAAACGAAGGGGGGGCTCCGCCCCCCCTCTAACCCCCTGGTTAACTAGGTGGGATAGTCATGGAAAGAATATATGTTTGGTCCCTATAATACTAGTGATTACCCCATTACTATTGTAGTTATACCCCTTATTAATATTGTTGTGCCCCTATTTCCCCCATATTGTTATTACTGTGCCCCATAGAATCCCTCTATTGTTATTTTTTGTGGCTTTATATTATTATTGTTAGGTCGGCTGGGTTATATTGTAACTCCTTAGACTCCTATATATAGAAAGGAGGTTTTGTCATTTGAATCATCCAAGAATTGTTCATTTATGTAATGTAAAGGAGGTTTCTCCCCCAAATAGGCTGAATTCTAAGGCGTTGATCTATCTTTTCTATCTTTTCTTGAGTTGGTTTCATAACATTTGGTATCAGAGCTTTGGATTCTAGGGTTTCGCTGCTCCAAACAGGTCATCATGGCATTTTCGCTATAACTATTTTTCTGAGACGTTTCAGAAGTTTCAAAAAGAATCCATTTGAGAAGAAATTGCGCTGAACCTCAGGTCCGAATTTCAGAGATTTTCGTGCTATATTTGCAGAGATATGATCTGAGGAAGTTGGTATTTTTGCAGACTCCTGAATTACATTCCAAACAGGTGACCTAGGGAAAATCGTCATAACTTTCTCACTAGGGATCAGATTGAAATTTCATAAGATGGTACAGAAAGAGGACGAACTTTAGTTTCGTATATGAATTTTTCAGATCCAAAGGTCAAAAGAGTGACTCGTGACATGTCGTACAAGTTCGCTCTACTGAACTAGCCTATAATCAAGTCACTGTGGGAGATTTCACATAACTCTTCCTTGGAGAATCCAATTTGGGTCAGACTTGTGGCATTGGAAAGAGGACACAGAGGGCTACCACATGTTGCAATTTTAGAATTGGATGATCTGAAAGTATAGAGATACATCAGAGGCAATATCGAGCTCCTACAAAGTGAAAAAAAAGTGTGTAGATTCTTTTAAATTTTTGCTTCAGAGTGGTTTGAAAATTTATTTTGAAGGAATTCAAAGGGCTAGTAGAGAATTATTATCGGTAACTGATACCCCAAGGAAAGAAAATGCAAACACCTAGTAAGGAACCTGAAAGCTCTAGCATGACTCATGAAGAAGAAGAAGAAATGCTATATGATATATCAAAATTACAAGAACAAGTGCAACAAGTGTCACTTGCACAAAAAGCAACAGAATCTAAGATGGATGGTTTAAGGAAAGATGTAGAAGCTAAGATGGATGGTTTAAAGAAAGGTGTAGAAGCTAAGATGGATTGTTTAAAGAAAGGCGTAGAAGCTAAGATGGATGGCATGGAAGCTAAGGTGAATGGCATGGACGCTAAAATTGATGGCATGGATGATAAGATGGAAGAATTGAAGATAAATATGAATAAGTTGCTACAAGAAATGGTCACTAATGGTGAAAGGGTACTAAAAGAAACTCATGATGAGAACAAAAGAAATGTTAATCATGATTCCATAGACTCTAATGTTGGATCGAAGACTCACCATTCCAAAAATCGATATGAGGAAGTTTGATGGCAAGGATCCCGCCACATGGATATTACAGATGGAGCAATTCTTCGATCTCAATAATGTGCAAAACACCCAAAAGGTATGTGTGGCAAATTTATATTTGGAACCAAATCATTTTGTATGGTATCAATGGCTTTGCTCTCGTAAACAATTTATCACTTGGGCAATTTTTACGGAAGAATTGATAGCACATTATGAGGATACAAAAAGCAACACTTTTTTTAGCCAATTGATAAGTCTCAAACAAAAGGGTTCAATAATGGAGCACATTGAGGAGTTCCAAAAATTGAACATAAGGGTAAAAGATATTCCAAAGGAGCATAGGATTGATGTGTTCATAGGGTCTTTAAAGGATAATATCCAACATGATGTTCGCCTTTGGGAACCTGATTCATTAGAGAAGGCATTCAGGTTAGCAAGAAAAATGGAAAGCAAAATTATGGCAACCAAGAAGCATACCACTCACAACTATAAAGACGGAAGTGTTTTTGCCCTTAGTCTTCCACAACCTATAAGGTTGACACCACAAAAATTAGAATAAAAAAGAGAAAAAGGGCTTTGTTACAGTTGTGACAACAAATACACTAAAGGTCATAAGTGTGCTGAGAAGAAATTATTCTACATAGATTGTGAAGAGGAAGAAGAAAAGGAGCAAGAAAGTTCAAAATAAGAGGATATACTCCAGAAACATAGCCTAGATGAAAAACAAATAAATCCAACCATATCTTGTAATGCATTGGCGGGAATTACCACTCCTCAAACCATCAAGATAGAAGGACAAATCAAGAAGAAAAAGGTAATAGTGTTGATTGATTCAGGAAGCACCCACAATTTTATTCATTGTAAGGTAGCAAAAGAATTGAATTGCTTCCTATATCCAGCACCAGAGTGTCAAGTGATGATTGCAAATGGAGGAATAATAAATTTCTCTGGAAAGTGCCATAATATCAAGCTATCCATGGGAGAATATGTATTGACTAGCCTAATGCTTTCCATTCCAATGGGAGGTGCTGATGTTGTACTAGGAGTCCAATGGCTACAATCCTTGGGTACAATAGCTTTTAATTTTCAAGAACTTTTCATCAAATTTTCTACGAAAGGAAAGGAAGTTGAATTAAGGGGTATTGCAGGGAAATCAGGAAAGATAATCAGCTCTAATGGTATGACAAAGCTTCTAAAAAAGGAACAAAGAGGTGTAATTGCACAATTATGTTCGCTAGATGTTTCCACATCGGAATCATCTATTTCTCCAGATCTCCAAAAAGTCCTGGACAATCATTCCAAGGTATTTGAGACTTACAAAGGCTTCCCACCTATGTGTGATCATGATCATGCTATTCATCTGATTCCAGGAAGTGTTCCTCCAAACATCAGGCCGTACAGATATCCCTATGTCCAAAAGAGTGAAATTGAACGTATGGTTGCAAAAATGCTAGAGGCTGGTATAATTCAACCGAGTTACTGGATGAATTGCATGGATCAATTTACTTCACCAAGTTGGATCTTTGTTCAGGATATCATCAAATCAGAATGAAGACTGAAGACATTCTAAAAACAACATTTAGAACTCATGAGATTCATTATGAATTTTTGGTCATGCCTTTTGGCCTTACCAATGCACCTTCAACATTTCAACATTTGATGAATTCAATTTTCAAACCATTCCTTAGAAAATTTGTGTTAGTATTGTTTGATAATATACTAATCTACAGAAAGCCTTGGAAGGATCATGTTGAACATGTTGACAGGGTGCTACAACTATTAGAGGAGAAAGAATTATATGCAAAAAGATCCAAATGTTTATTTGGAGTCCAAGAGGTGGAATATCTGGGTCATATTGTATCTCATGAAGGAGTTAAGGTAGACCCTAGCAAAATTAAAGCCATTAAGGAATGGAAAATCCCCACATCCATAAAGCATTTGCGAGGATTTCTTGGGTTGACAGGGTATTATCGCAAGTTTGTTAAGAATTATGGGAGAATAGCAGCACCTCTAACAACATTATTGAAGAAAGATGCATTTTCATGGACTCCGGAAGCAACAAAGGCCTTTGAACATCTTAAAGAGGCAATGTGCCAAGCACCGGTCTTAGCTACACCGGACTTCACAAAAACCTTTATTGTGGAATGTGATGCTTTAGGAAATGGAATTGGTGTTGTTCTAATGAAAGATGAAAGACCCATTGATTTTGAAAGTCGTCCAATCAAGGGAAAGTTTTTAAGCAAAGCTATTTATGAGAAGGAAATGTTGGCAATACTCCATGCACTTAAGAAATGGCGACCCTACCTAATGGGAAGACACTTCAAGGTAAAAATGGATCATGATAGCTTTAAATACTTTTTAGAACAAAGATTATCCTCTGAAGAGCAACAAAAGTGGGTCACAAAGATGTTGGGTTATGACTTTGAAATCATCTACAAAAAAGGGAAGCAAAATGTGGTGGCAGATGCACTCTCAAGAAAGGATGAGGATGTGGAAGCATTGTTGTGCGCCATTTCTATTATCCAACCAGATTGGATAAACGAAGCACGGGAGGAATGGAAGAAGGACGAAGAAGTGTGGGCACTTATTCAAAAGTTACAACAAGATTCCAGTACGTCTGATACATTTAGCTGGCAAAATGATTCGTTATGGTACAAAGATCGCTTATACCTCTATAAGAATTCCCAGCTAAAACAAAAGATTCTTATGGAATTGCACACTTCTCCCTTAGGAGGGCACTCAGGATTTTTAAAAACTTACCACAGGGTTAAGAAGGAAATTTTTTGGGATGACCTTAAATCAGATATTCAAAAGTTTGTGGCGGAATGTTTAGTTTGCCAACAAAATAAAGTTGAAACAATTAAGACACCGGGTCTATTACAACCTTTATCCATTCCAAGCCAACGTTGGGATGAGGTTTCAATGGATTTTATCACAGGTTTACCCAAGTCTGAGGGAAAGAGTGTCATCATGGTGGTAGTTGACAGACTTACCAAGTATGCACACGTTTGTGCATTATCACATCCATTTAAATCCAGTACAGTTTCTACTGCATTTATGGAAACAATTCAAAAGCTACATGGAAACCCAAAGATTATTGTAAGTGACAGAGATCCCATTTTCACTGGAAATATTTGGACAGAATTATTTTCTTGTCTTAATACTCAGTTAGCTCATAGCTCATCTTATCATCCTCAATCTGATGGGCAAACTGAGATAGTAAACAAATGTTTGGAAGGATATCTTCGTTGCTTTGTATCTGATAAACAGACACAATGGGTCAAATGGTTGCCTCTGGCTGAATGGTGGTATAACACTTCCTTCCATATAGCAACAAAAATGACCCCATTTATGGCACTTTATGGGTATTAACCACCATCCATCACATCATATTTAAGAGAAAATTCTAAGGTTCAGGTAGTGGAACAACACATCGAACATCAACAACAAGTCCTCCAACTCTTAAAGGATAACCTTGTGTTGGCACAGAATAGAATGAAACAACATGTAGATCAACATCGCAGTGAAAGAAGTTTTGATGTAGGTGATTGGGTATTCCTACGGCTACAACCATATAAGCAAATGTCCCTCAAGCAAGCTAAGAAGGATAATAAGTTATCACCAAAGTATTGTGGTCCGTACAAGGTGTTGCAAAAGATTGGTACTATGGCATACAAATTGGAGCTTCCTGCAGCTTCTCGATTGCACCCAGTTTTCCATGTTTCATGTTTAAAGAAGGTTATAGGCGAAAAGCTCCCAGTTCAAACAATATTGCCAGAACTTGATGAGGAAGGAAAAATTATATTGGAACCGGAAGCAGTCACAAAAACAAGAACTCGATAGCTATGAAATTGATCAATTTCGGAGTATCTTATCAAGTGGAAGAACTTATCCACTGAAGATTCCACATGGGAGGATGAGAATTTTATACAGAAGTATCCAAAACTACTCAAGCGTTGAGGAAAACACTTTTTTGAAGGAGAGGGGCATGTTGGGTCCCTATAATACTAGTGATTACCCCATTACTATTGTAGTTATACCCCTTATTAATATTGCTGTGCCCCTATTGCCCCCATATTGTTATTACTGTGCCCCATAGAATCCCTCTATTGTTATTTTTTGTGGCTTTATATTATTATTGTTAGATCGGTTGGGTTATATTGTGACTCCTTAGACTCCTATATATGGAAAGGAGGTTTTTTCATTTGAATCATCCAAGAATTGTTCATTTATGTAATGTAAAGGAGGTTGCCCCCTTGAAGAGGCTAAATTCTAAGGCGTTGATCTATCTTTTATATCTTTTCTTGAGCTGGTTTCATAACAATATAACATAGCTCAACATTCTCCCCACTTGTTGTTTTCTTTCCAAAGTGGGCTACAGGAGAGCTTAGTCATTTATCTAGCCTTACAACGCCCATTGTTTCTCTACACAAAGAGAACTTCTCAGAGCTCACAGATTTTGTCAATGCATGTACAGTATTCTTCAAAGTGTCCACCTTTACCAGCAACAACTTTTTGTCTTCTATCATATCCCTCACAAAGTGATACTGAACATCAATGTGCTTTGTCTTTGAATGGTAAGCAGGGTTCTTTGCTAAGAAAATTGCACTTTGGTTATCACAGTCTATTCTTATAGCTTCCTGTACTAACCCCATGCTTGAACACAATCTTTGCAACCAGACTGCTTCCTTGCTTGCATGAGTGGCTGCCATGTATTCTGCCTTTGTAGTTGATAGTGTGACTACAGATTGTTTCTTACTCATCCAACTTACTGCACCTCCAAAAAGGTTAAACACATATCCACTTGTAGATCTTCTCTGATCCAGATCTCTATCCCAATCTGCATCAACAAAGCCACGAATATCCAAAACTTTGTCCAATCCTGGTCTTCCTTGGTAGCACAAACCATAATCACTAGTGCCACGCAAATACCTGAAAACTCGCTTCACTGTTGTCCAGTGCTCCTTCCCTGATTTTGACATAAACCTACTTAATACTCCCATTGCATATGCAATGCCTAGTCTAGTACAGACTGTAGCATACATTAGGCTACCGATTACACTTGCATATGGAACACGGGACATGTCCTCTTCCTCTTCTTATGTCTTGGGACATTGTTCAGCAGATAACTTCACACCTACAAGAATAGGAACCTTCACCGGTTTACTATCCTACATATTAAACCTCTTTAGTCTTGTCTCGACATACTTCCTATGGTTTAACCAGATCTTCCTCTTTTCCCGATCTCTTTTAATTTCCATGCCCAAAATATAGTTTGCAACACCAAGATCTTTCATGTCGAATTTGGAGGACAATTGGGTCTTCAAATCCTGGATAATTTCTTTGTCATTTCCAACCAGCAACATATCATCCACATACTAGACCAAATAAATAACATGGTCACCAATTAATTTAAAATACACACAGTGATCTGCTTTGCTTTTAGTGAAGCCAAGTCCCCTTATAAATGTATCAAATTTATGATACCACATCCTTGGTGACTGTTTTAACCCATACAGAGACTTTTTTAACTTGCATACCAGTTCTTTCTTACCCTTCATCAAAAAGCCTTCAGGTTGCTTCATGTAGATCTCCTCTTCCATATCCCCATGAAGAAATGATGTCTTCACGTCCATTTGTTCTACCTCAAGATAAAAAGTAGCAACAATAGATAAAAGTAATATAATAGAAGCTACCTTGGCAACAGGAGTAAAAATATCACCAAAATCAATTCCCGGCACCAGGGAAAAACCTTTTGCTACCAACCGAGCTTTGTACTTCTCCATCTTTCCTTCTATATTTGTCTTCTTCCTGAACACCCATTTGCTGCCAATGGGTTTCCTTCTAGCCGGCAACTCCACCAGATCCCAAGCCTCATTTTTGTGCAAAGATGCCATTTCATCAACCATGGCCTCTTTCCAGAGCTTTCCATCCTCTGAATCTACTGCTTCCTTCATAGTTTTGGGATTATCATCAGTAATAGATAAAGAAAATTTTGAACAAAAAGCAGATGGACTATACCTTTATGGTTGCCTTCTTTCTCGAACTGATCTTCTCACACCCGGATTTTGTGGCTCTTCATCTTTTGATTCCTCTTTTGTTGTAGAGTTTGATTCTTCCTCCTTTAGCTCAAAATTTATCTTTTCAAGTTCCTTTGATGGGATTTCATGTTTAATAACATCTTTCACCTCTCTGAACACCACATCTCGGTTGTACACAACCTTCCTTGTTACTGGGTTCCAAAGCTTATAACCCTTTAAACCATCCTTATACCCAATAAAGATGCAATTTTCAAATTTATTATCCAACTTTGTTCTTTTCTCCTTTGGAACATGTACATATGCATCACATCTAAATACCCTCAAATGTGAAAGAGAGGGTTTCTTACCAGTCCATACCTCTTGTGGAGTCTTATCCTCCAACATTGATGAAGGTGATCTGTTGACCAGGTAACATGTTGTCTTCACCACCTCTGCTCAGAATTCTTGTCCTAACCCGGCACCATTGAGCATGCTTTCCCTTTCCATCAACTTCTTATTCATTCTTTCTGCAATGCAATTTTTCTCAGGTGTGTATGGAGTAGTCTTTTGTCATGCTATACCACACTTCTTACAGAATTCTTCAAATTCCTTCTTGTAAAACTCTCCACCATTTTCTTTCCTGGGCACCTTTATCTTCTTCTCTGTCTAGTTTTCCACCAGAGCCTTAAATTCTTTAAACCTGTCAAAGACTTCAGATTTCTTCTTAAGGAAATATATCCATGTATTCCTTGAGAATTCATCTATAAATGATACATAGTATATAGACTTACCCAGTGATAGAACCTTCACAGGTCCAAACACATCACTATGCACAAGATCTAATATTTGTTTCACCCTCTTACCACCAGAGGGGAAACTCACCCGATTATGCTTCCCATATACACAATTTTCACAGAAATCAAAATCCAGAGAGCTATTAGTCATACCTTTTGCCATACCTTTACCACGAAGTATTTGAAAGCCCTTCTCTCCAATATATCTAAGCCTTTGATGCCATAACATGGTCTTTTCTCTAGAGACCACTAGATTTTTTCTCCACTTTCAGGAACCACAAAACTTTTTCACCAATCAACAATAGTGCTACATTGCAGTTCTTACAAAGTTCCAATTTGAACTCCCTACATCAGTACCAGTGCTCCCCGAACCATCTTGCAGGTATCTTTCTCGAACACTATTTTTACACCTGCATCATCCAGCTTGCTTACAGAAATCAGATTTCTGGCTAATGCGGGAATATTCAGAACACCTGGAAGTGTTCTAATCCCTCCCCCTTGCAACTTCAACTTGAATTTTCCACAACAAACAATTCTACCCTTCCTGTCATCCCCTAAGAAGATATCACCACCATCATATTTCTCATACTCGCAGAACCACTCTCTATGGGGAGTGAAGTGAAAGGATGCACCTGAGTCAAACAACCATGCCTCATGGTCTATATATGTACTTGAAGAAGCCAAGTACACATCCCCACCTTCATTTGAGGTGCTTTTCACCTCTACAGAAGGAGCATCATCAGATCCCTTTCCTTTGAATGTGTCCAAATTAATTCGAATTGTCTCCTATATATAGGTCTTCCAGGGGTACGACTTCCAACTTCTAGGTTGACTTGATTGGCTGGTAGGTCGACTTGGTCTTGGAAGGCTCAGTAAAATACAAAAATAATTCCTTTTACAATTTAAAAGATGCCCCGATGGGGTCTTCATATTATGACAATTTCCCTATTTGACTTCTTGACCTAGGACAATCCTAGAAGCACTTTCAATTAGTGCTTGACCTATAAAAAAAAATCTTGGGCAAGAAACCCAAGCTCAATAATAATAATAATAATTTTTCTTTCTTTTACAAAATACAAGAATCAAAAGTACATTTCATATTTATGAAGACCAGACCTAGTTACACTTTCTTCAACAAGGAGGTGGTGACTGCGACTTTTATGAGCCCCCTCTGGCAGGGGTTCAGGGGCAGCAACTCGGAGATAAAAATAGATGAAGAATTGCCTTGCAAAATATTGTAATTTTGTATTCAATCTGGGTCATTCATTGGGTGGATGATCTGAATATAGAAGTTATGTTAATTTAGGGTTTTTTTTTTCCTTAGAAGGAAACCCTTAGTTTATATGAATGAATCGTATTGCAGTTGTGTATTATTATTCTGAGCGAGAAAGAGAGAGGAGACAGTGTGAGGGTGAAGAGGGAATTACAATAGATCTCTTCTTTTTGTTGGATAATATAAAAGGAAAGGTTGGTTGTTTCTCCATGGATGTAGCCAAGATTAGGTGGACCACGTATATCTGTGTCTCTCTTGTTTTATGTGTTTCTATATTTGTTTTTCTACAATATTTTATGTGTTCCATTTCTCTGTAATACATAATTTTCTAACATGAAGATCTATCTATGGGAAGGAAGAGACATACAATAATGCAACAATCAAAGATGCAACAAATGGAAACTTCCTAATCAAATCTTTCAATATACTATTCCAATTCAATTCAAAAGACCCTATACGCAATGCAAAAAAATTATTTTTATTTTCTTTCATTTTCAATTTCAAATGCAATGAAAATGAAAATGAAGCTAGATCATTGACCAAAAGAACTATAACAGACTACTACTATAATATGAAAATTATTTTCATTCAATCAACAATCAAGCTAAGTGCTTACAAACCCTAATTGAAAATAAGGAATAAAAATAAAAAAATAAAAATCCTCATCAAAAGGTAATCAAACACAAATGTAAACACAGATGGTTTTTGCAGAGACAATGATTGTTACAGAGAGACTGAAAAATTAAGTGGACAAAATCAAAAGTGAGAGCAATGCATAGAAATGCAATTTTTCCATCCGACAAGAACCATCTTAAGCTAGACACAAACACTAGTGTGATGCTTCTCACTTCCAGAGAGTGACAAGTGCACTCAGTCGCTCCGTCTCAAACTATAAAGTGCGTTGGGGTTACTTTTATTCAAAAGGAAAAACAAAATCCTACCAAGATCAGACTAATGTTTTTCCAATATTAATTACTCTGTAAACAAGTCAAGTTAAGTTGGATTGAAAGGTCTAGAATGGATCAACTAAGGAAGAGACTAAAGGAACATATCATTCCCTAGTGGAGTCGCCAAGTTGTTTTATGGAAAATTCTCTTTTGCGGACAATGTTGAATCTCCTAGATCTAGTGGCTAACCTAAAAACAACATAAACCAAAAAGGATAATGTTTTCCTTAAGGAAATTAATAAATGGAGGAAGGGCCTACGTGCCTTCCAATGCTAGTCTTCCTCTTCTCTTGGCTTGTAGTCCTTGATTCCAGCTCCAATTACTATAAATGGAACATGCAAGACAATCACAAGAAACAAGACAAATAAAAAACATCCATAGCATAAACTAATATCTTTATTCAATGAGTCAAGTGGGCATTGAAATACATATGCATCAGATAGACATGAAGCATATGAAAACAAAGATTCTTGTATTAATGAAATGTAGAAGAATATTACAACCCCTTTTATAAGTTCTTTACAATGTAGAATCTCTCACCAAACTTGTCCTTCGTTAGCCCCAAGGCAAGATTTCAATCACAACTCAAGGATGGTAATGGATCCTTAGGTAAAAGTAGTAGCACTAGGACATAGCTAAAAGTCTTTAAAAGCCAACCCAGACTCTATGGGAGGTAGTGAATTTATAGGGTAAGAGTGGTAGTTTAGGATTTACCAATATAAGCTTGATATCCACATATTAGGGAGGATAATCTCTAGGGATAAGAGATAAGACCACTAGAGTAGGATAGGATAGAAATTTGAGATCTCTATCAGTGGTAAATGGTTAAAACGACCTTAGAAGCTTCTAGAAGAAGAAGTTTCGTAAATATTTTTTCTTTTTCCCAAAATTCTAGAACCATCACACCTGCAAAGTAGAGAAACTTGTGTTGGTCAGTGCAACTGCTGAGACATGCAACATGCGACCATCGCAAGTGGACTCAAAGGTAGAGTGAGTTGGGGCCAAAAATGAGTTGTTGAGCTAATAATCCTAGAATTCTTGGACTTTTTGGAGAATCATTTCTTGAGGCTTTGCAAGGAGATAATGATAAGGTTTCAAGGGTGTTTATTGATCCAGATTCTAGGCCATTTGAATGAATGTGACAAAATGACCTATAACAGTTAACTTGGTCAAACTTGGACTTGTTTGGAAGACATTCTTGAAGGGATGACTTGGTTCGTGGAGGAGGTTTTGACTTTGGTCTTGGGGTCTTGGATTTATCATTTTAACTAATTCTATAAGATGATAAGATATTATTTTTGGGTTTTCCCCTTGGAGGGGTTTTTCCCTAGCTTGGAGCCTATATCTGTGTCCATTTTCTGTATTGTTTATGCTCTTAATAATTGTTTTTTGAAAATAATCTAATTAAGAACATGAAGAAGATAGCATAAGTTCACAATATTTTATGAAGGTTAAGGAGAATTAAATTAATATTTTCCCTACTATATTCTCCAACATGGTATCAAAGCTAAGGTGAAGAAGAGAAGGCAACTTGGTGATCATCTTGTTGACATAAGAAGGGATTGCTTGTCTAAGGAATCACTTGCAAAAGGCCATAAAGAAAGAATAAAACCTATTGAAGTAAGATTACTACATAAATCTTTCATTTAAGACCTCATAATCTTAAGAAGGATCAAGCTCTCATTGAAGGGAGGAATGATAAGCTCTTGTCGAAAGCCCTCTAGTGCATCATCCCGAGGAAAAAGGAAGCATCAAAGAATCTTGGTATCATCATCCACCCTTTAAAGTTGTTTGAAGACACTATTGTTGAAGGTGTCCTAGAATTCATCATTCTAGGACTTCAATGGAGACATCTCCTGATCTAATACTCATAACATAACCTGAAGTAGATACCCTAGTTTTTTTTGTCTCCATTGAAGTCTGAATTAGAGTATCCAATCAAGCTGAAGTCGCCCACCTGTGTATACTTGAGTCCATAGTCTTGGTTTCCCTTCAAGTACTTTAGAACTCTTTTTGCAGAAGACCAATGTCCCTCACAAGGATTTTGCATAAACCTGGAGAGGATTCCAACAACAAATGAAATATCAGGCCTGGTAGTAGTCAGGTAGTTGAGACTTCCTACAATTTGTCTATACCTTGTTGCATCCTCAAATTCTTTTCCTTCAATGGATGTGAGATTTAAGTTCTGATACATTGGAGTATTCAAAGGATTGCACTTAGCCATACCAAACCTATTTAACAGATCTCCAATGTACTTATTTTAAGAGAGGAATATATACTTTGGATGTTGAGTTACTTCAATACCAAGATAATAGTGAACATAGCCCAAGTTATTCATTTCAAAACCTTTCCTCAATTCCTTCTTTATGGATGCAATGTAGCTATCATTGTTCCATGTCATCAAAAGATCATCTACATATACCACAAGATATACAACTTTTTTGCCAACTTTATTGACAAACAAAGTTGCATGATCAACATCATAATGTTTGAAGTTGAGTTTCAGAATATGCTCAATTAACTTTTCATATTAGGCTCGCAGTGCTTGCTTGAGGCCATACAAGGATTTCACAAGTTTGCATACTTTATGTTCATGTCTCTTCACAAAAAATCCTTTTGGCTGAGACATAAAAACATTTTCTTTCAGATCTCCATTCAAGAAATCATCCATTTGATGGACTTTCCAATCGTTCTAAGCTGCCAAGGCAAAGAGTGTCCAAATGGTAGCCCATTTTTTTGTGGGGGAAAAAGTCTCCTCATAATCGACCCCTTCCTTCTGCGCAAAACCTTTTGCCACAAGCCTAGCTTTGTGCTTGTCAAGTGAGTCATCAACTTTATATTTGTTCTTGTAGACTCACTTGCAGCCAATTGGTTTGGTTCCCAACGGAGGATCAACTAGGTTCCAAGTTCCATTCTTTATCAAGGCATCATACTCCTTTTACATCGCTTCTTTCCATTCATTATGAGAAGAAGCTTCTTTGAAGGAACTTGGTTCAAAATCTATAGAAAAATTCAATTTGAAGAAGGATTTCTTGGAGGGCTTACACTTTAAAGTGAGCTAGGGTTTCTACATTTTAGAAGCCGAAATTAAAAATCTGAAGTGGAAGGCAAAAATTTTTGAAGTGAAGCAAATCTGACGAGATTTGACCTTGGTTGACTTGGTCAAACTTTGACTTGTTTAGAAGACATTCTTGAAGGGTTGACTTGGTGCTTGGAGGAGGTTTTGAATTTGGTCTTAAGTTCTTGTATTTCTCATTTGAACTGATTCTATAAGAAGAGAAGATATTATTTTTGGGTTTTCCCCTTTGAGGGGTTTCTGCCCTATCTTAGAGCCTACATTTGTGTCCATTATCTTTATTGTTTATGCTCTTGATAATCGTTTGATTAAAATAATATAATTAAGAACATCAAGAAGATAACATAAGTTCACAAGATTTTATCAAGGTCAAGGAGAATTGAATTAATAACATCCCTACTATATTCTCAAACAACAATATCTCTAGGATTTATTTGAAGAAATATGTAATTATGTGTTAGGTAGAGTAAATTTGAGATTTGTATTTACTTAGGTTATGTACATATGAACAGAGGATTCTAAAGAAATGTAATCATGATGATCACTTCAGGAACATTGTCTTAGAAGCCATGTGGGTATATTTCTATCCACTACATCGGTTACTTAGAAGGAATCACAATTCAATATAATAAAGAATCAATTATAATTTGTCCAAATTTCATGAACTATGGTCTTTGTTATAATTTCATGTAATCTAGTTATTGTTTACTATTTTCTCTATCTGAATTTATGTCAATATTGAAATTCACAATGATTATAAAAATATAATAATTATGAATTAATTGTACTTTTGTCGTTGCAATTATTTCAATAACTAATTAAAGAAATGAAATTGACGAAGCGTGTAGATTCATAATTATGCTTTTGTCGTTGCAATTGTTTCAATCACTAATTAAAGAAATGCAATTGTTAGAGCATGTAGATTTATCATGCATATTTGGTCTTGGAAATAGAAAACTCATAAAGCAAGTTAAGTTTTGTTATTGCAAATTTTTGTCTAAGATTTGACTCCGTTGCCTGGAAATTAAAAAAAAGGATATAAATCTAATTATTACTATTTAACTATATGCCAATATTGAGAAACTTTTTATTTTTTTTACTAATACTATTCATTGTGATAAATGGATGAATAATTCAATCGATAATTTTTTACTATTGAAATTGTGGGCAATGATCCATTACATCTAACTTGAATCAACGTGGGCTTAATACTGAATAAGAAGCCTCCATGATCAGGGAAACATGTGATTAGCTCTACCTCTAGGTCCATTAATATCTTTTCTCCATAGCTAACGTGCAGCGTAGCAAGCATTCATGTGAGCAAAAGAAAATTTGTGTTCTTGTTTATGTATATGCATTCCTTCACATAATCTTTCTCCTACACGTATTTGTATTTCAAATCAAACGTGCAATGAAATCATACAACATAGTTTATCCATATAATTGCATATCATTCAAAATACCTGAATTTAATCCTCAACTACCATGCACCTGGGAATAACAATTAAACATTCTCGCAGAACATGGAAATGTATGTGTAAAATAACATGGAAATTAATGTTTATAAGTGTTGTGTGGGTTGGAGGTGTGCGGAAGAAGTGTGTGGAGGGAGAATATATGAAAAAATGAAACTTTTACACATTTAGTTTAATTTTTCATCTCATTTATCTAACATTATAAAGTCTATAAAATCTCATATACTCTTTTACTATTTATAAAATATTAGTAGATAGTAGATATATCCAAAACCCATGCTTAGATATTTATGCTATGCTTTTGTGCACTATATTCTCGCACAATGTTCTTGAGATTTGATAGCTCAGGAGAAATTCCCTCCATTGGGAAGCCTTCCTCATCCAGATAAGCCCCTAGTAGCCCTTAGAAGAATTTAATTTGGTCAAGGAAAAATATTATTTTTTATGTGAAACCCACATGTGCACAAAAGTACAAGTTGGCTTCGGCAAAGAAATTTGAACCCCTAAATCACATATAAATACACATCATGTTTTAAGTTATGGTATGTTCTATGCTTAGAGCAGTTTACTTATTTTTCTTATTATTATCCACAGATTAGCAATCACATGTACATTAAGTAAAGTGTAGATATAACATTAAACGATCGACAAAAAACAAGCCAAGACAAGAGACGGAAGATGTGGCGGCTAGCCAGGGTCAAACCCCAACATGGGGAAACCCTTTGATAAAATCTTCTTTTAGCTTCAATAATTCAGCAGAGAGAAATAGTACAAAAATCTTATTTACATCAACAGCAGCAAACCCTAGATTAGCCCTAAACTAGGGCAGTCGATATCTGTCAAACCGGTGGTCGGATCACCTTGATTCCTTCACCAAAAAATGCGGCCTTCCAAGGAGAGTCAGTTTCACCTACTGTGTAGTCCAGAGAGAGAGAATGATGGTCAACGCTGGTCAAAGTTTCGATCTGCAGTTGCAACCCTAAAATCTGCATCCTTCCTTCCACACGTGTGAGAGAAGAGTCTTTTCTGCGCGGGAGAGAGAAGAGACTCTTTTCTGTGCGGGAGAGAGAAGAGACTCTTTTCTGTGCGGGAGAGAGAGAGATGTGATGAGAAGTGAAGTGTGCAAATGAGGAGAATACTCCTTGTATTTATATGCAAAACGTTGGGGTTGAATAGATGCGATTGTTGGGCTTCTAAGCCTACATAAGTTGCTGGCCAACTTTGACAATTAGTCCATAATCAAAATAAATTCATATCTCCATAAATACTTATCAGAATCGGATGATCCTTAGATCAATCCTACACCTCTCGGCGAGAGAAATCTAGTAAAAATATTATCATGCATGAATAAGGTGACCCACATGAAGTTTGGCCCTAGTTTCCAATTTTAACACTCCCTCGTAACTAGGTAGAACTTCATCTGCAATCTGTCGGACTGTCACTGTTGTCCATCCATCAAATGCATTGTCCTATATGGCTTGACCCTTCTTGCTCTGCTCTGCTTTGATTTTCTCCACTTTTCTCTGCTCTGTTTTGCTTGAATTATGAAGAAGAAGAAATGATCGAGGATGTATCATACCATCCTCCACTGGCCCGAAGTCAATCTCAGAGTGTGTATCACTCTCACTGGTCCCAGACCAGTATCATTGATCCCAAATCAATGAAGGTCATCCTAGCATAGGGAGTATGGTAGATACAATGATTCGTCCATCGATACTACTATGGTGCCTATCCTCATTTCCCTGCTCATTGATTAGATGAAAGGTACTTCCCATGAGTCCTAGACTGCATGGGTAGGATGCGTCGACAGGAGAACTAATCATCCTGTCCACAGGAGAGCGAATCATCCTGTCCAGTAGATGCCATGGAGAACTAATCATCCTAGCCTACAGGAGAATGAATAATCCTGTTCCACAATCACCATGGAGAACACATCATCTAGGCCCACGGGAGAACTAATCATCCTGTTCCATAGTCGCCACAGGGTGTCGCAGGGGAAGGTTAAACCTTTTACCCTGTACCAAGTGCACCAACAGGGGATGGTGAGTCACCCTATGGTCATATGTCGCTCCAAGAAGTACCCCGTGCCCCCCCCTCGGAGCTCCCGGAGCTCAGTACATCATACTTGATCCTCATCAGAGGGTCTCTGAACGACACCAAGTTGTTCTCAAAAAGTCAAGAATTTGACCTTTCCAAGGGGCTTTGTCAGAATTTCAGCGACCTGTTCATCTATACTGATATGTTGGAGCCTTATTTCTCCTCGCTGCACCATATCTTGAATATAGTGGTACTTGATATCGATATGCTTGGAGCGATCATGAAATACAGTATTTTCTGATAAATGGATCCCGCTATGGTTGTCACATAGAATCATGGTGGTATCTAATGCAAATCCAAATAGCTCACTGAAGATCTTTCACAACCAAACTACCTCATAGGAGGCCATGCTAGCGAAAATATACTCTGCCTCGGTGGTGCTCAAAGCCATCGACTTCTACTTCCTGCTCATCCAGGATATCGAAGCAGATCCCAAGGAGAAACAACACCCAAAAGCGCTCTTACGGTCCACCACACTGCCTGCCCAATCAGCATCAGTATATCCAAGTAGTCTCACATCTCCGGCAATGTATCTTAACCCATAAGTAATTATGCCACAAAGATATCTCAACAAATTCTTGGCACCATTCCAATGTATGTGGTGAGGTTCAACCATATGTTGACTCAACATGTTGACTCCAAAGCTTATGTCTAGACGGGAGTTCACTAAGAACATTAATGCTTCGCGAGTTGACGATACTCAATGGCATTTCATAAAACAGGTCCAGCAACACTACCGCTTAACTTTTTGAAGTCAAGCTCCATCTGTGTAGTTACGGCTTACAGTCCACCATAACGAATCTTTCCAATATCTTCACCACATATTTTCCTTGAGATAGGAAAATTTCCCATAGCTTATGCCAAACTTCAAGTCCTAGGAAATAGTGCATCAGTCCTAGGTCCTTCATTTGAAATTCAGAAGCCAACTCCCTCTTACATTTGTGAATGAGAGGATCTGCACATGTTAGAAAGAGGTCGTCAACATACAGCACCAGTATGAGAGGTTTGTCATCTTAAACCTTAAAGTAAAGGTTAGGATCGGCTTCACTCCTAGTGAATCCTAGCTTCATCAAGTAGCTATCGATCCTCTCATACCATGTTCGGGGTGCTTGCTTCAGCCCATAGAGGGCCTTCTTCAATCTGCACACATGAGATTTTCGATCATAAATCTCAAATCCTTTGAGTTGCTCCACGTAGACCTCTTCTTTGATCAAACCATGCAAGAACGTGGTCTTAACATCCATCTAATGTAATTTCCATCCTTGTGAAGCCGCAAGGGCTATGATCGAGCAGATGGTGGTATATCTAGCAACAGGTGCAAATATCTTGTCATAGTCTATACCTTCCTTCTGGGAGAAGCCACGAGTGAAAAAACGAGCCTTATACTTTTCTGTACTTCCATCAGCTACGTGCTTTATCTTGTAAAGCCATTTAGAAGTGACAATTGTCTTATCTAGGGGTCTGGGAACCACTTCCCAAACATCATTCTTCATAATAGACTCATATTATTCGGTCATAGCATCCTTCCATACTTGATGCTTGATCTGAAATTGGCCTAAGACAAACAATTAAGGTATTACAGACTCATGTGCATGGATGTGCCTATGTTATTTTATGCAACGGATCGACAAGATTGCGAAATACACAGGCAAAGAAGCAGTTAAGGAAAGCATAACAGGAAAACATATAAACACAACAAATTTAATAAGGAGTTCACCCAATACTCCTGGGCTACGTCTCCGAGTCCAGCCTTCAGTGGTGGCCTCTCTATTATGTTTTCAAAGCAGAGTTTTTACAACAGTGAGCTCAATTTGAGTCTCACACACAGATATAAATCAGCAAGACTGTACTTGGATCCCCCAAGTCTCTGGAGTACACAGACTCTCTTTACTGACTCTGGACCTCTATTAGTCACAGTAATATGAGCCCAATCTGAGACTCATACATGACAGGCATTATAGAGGAGTATGCTTGAACCTCTCAAGCCTTCTCTGGAGTGCACAGACTCTCTGACTCTCTTTGTCTCTGTCTTAACTCTGGCTCGATGTTGCCTTTGCTTTTGTAGGTCAGCTCGGATTCTTCTCTCTGCTCTTAGATTTCTGATTCTAACTTACTACTTGCTGCTCTCTCTTTCAGTTTGTGGCTTTAAAGCTAATCTGCTTTCTGACTGTTCGTTTCTGCTTCCCGGCTTTCCAATCCCCTTGCCTCTGTCAGTCTGAATCCCTCTGTCCTGCGTAATCAATCACTCTATAACGCCTCACAGGGAGGTGGCCACCTATTTCATAATGAAATAAGTGTCAGTTCTCTTGGACATCTTTGGAACGACCGTTTATTCCAGTAACTCCAAGAATGCCCGCGAAACACAACCTTCTGCCAACGCATCATCCGTATCGGACTTCAAATCCTATAAAACTCTGCCTGTTAACATCATAAAATCCAATCATCCATCGGAACGCATCTCCGCCATTGATCGGGAGCCTCCAAATCCAATGGTCATCATCCATATCGGGCAGATAAGTAACATGATGTTTACCCATCCAATGTGAGCAGTTTTCTCTCTCTTTCGTCGGACGCATGGCAACCATTGTATGGCATCAGGCAGGACTCGGTTGAAACCGCTTACCGCTCGAATCCCTTCCAATATTTTGCCGATCTTTGTGGTACCTCGCTTCTGAAGAAATCGAAATGATATCTGTTGCATTTTATAATTTTTTGGGTCCAGGTGCTTGTGGCCTTTCCTTCTCTGAGGGTTTTTCACTGCAATTTCGCATATCAGAAACTACCCCCGTTTCTCGAAACGGCCTCTAGTTTTGCTAATTTGTGATAGCATGCGTTACCATGGGCTGACGGTCTGCGCACTTGACTGATGGTCCTTGTTGCTTTGAGTTGATCACAAATTGCAACTGTTACGAGGATACCTCCGATAGCTTGATCTTTATAAGACTTTGAAACTTTGGCATGATTTTTAAAAACTTAGAGAGTGTTCCAGGATCCAATTTGGATCACGGCCTTCCCACTGAAAAAGCTTTTGGACCACCAAAAGTTGGTTTTTAAGCATCAATCAAGTGAGGATATAGTTTCCTCACTTTCCCAATTTCTATCCATCTTGCACTGCTTGGTTTTGAACCTTTGAGTCCAATCCTGAGGTACTCAAAATACCCTCTGCGAGTAGTTCTCACCTTCTTGTCCAGAACTATATCTTCCTGCAATTCATTGAGACATTCAGGAAACAAATCATCAATAGAAGGCAATTGACTCTGCTCTTCAGGATCTTCAATCAATGAAGGTTCAAATAGTCGCAAGCTTTCTGCATTAACTACTGAATAGATGTGCATGTAAGTTGGCAAATCAAGGCGAAAAGCATTCTCACCAATTTTCTCAACTATCTTGCAAGGTCCATACCTTATTGGCTTCAGCTTCTTACCTTCACCTTGCATTCTGTCTTTGTTGATATACAACCAGACTTGATCACCAACTTGGAAACTATGCTCAATCTGATGCTTATCATGCCTTGCCTTGTACTTGGCTTGGCTCTTTTCCAGTTGTTCCTGTACTTACTGTTGAATTTCTTGGATTTGTTCAATGAACTTGGTTGCTTTGTCCACATCACTGTGTCCATCAACCACTATGTCTTTACCAAAGAAAAAATCCAAGGGAGGCCTTGGTGTGAAACCAAAACAGGTCTCAAAAGGAGATCTCTGTGTAGAAGAATGTTTAGCTCAGTTGTAAGCATGCTGCACATAACACAAATGTTCATCCCAAAGCTTGGGATGCTTGCTGCAATAGCCTCTGAACAACTAGATCACTGTCCTATTGACCACCTCTATTTGGCCATATGTTTGTGGATGAAAGGTTGTGCTCTTCTTCAGTCTAGTGTCCATCAATTCCCACAGACTCAACCAAAATTTCCCAACAAACTGAGAATCTCAATCAGATACAATGGAAGTGGGTAATCCAAAATGAACCCATACATGCTGAAAGAACAAATTTGTTGTTTGTTCATCTGTAATCTGTTTCTTACAAGGTATTAAAATACACATTTGTTGAACGTATCCACAATAACATATAAATAGTCATGACCTTCTCTATATTTAGGCAGTCCCCCAACAAATTCCATGGAAACACTTTCCCAAGGATGAGAAGGAACTTGGAGTGGAGTGTACAAGCCTAGTTTTCTATTGTTGGGCTTGCTTTTAGCACACATGGTACACCCTCTTATATATCTAGAAATTGTTTCATTCATTTTTGGCCAATAACAAAATCTTTGCAACTGTGAAACTGTTTTACTTACACCAAAGTGACCTGATATTAGAGAAGTATGTGCTTCTCAAATTATCTTTACTCTTTCGGTTTGAGGAATGCATAACTTTCCAAAATGATACAAGATTTGGACCTTAACATGATAATCCAATTCTTCTACTTGTTTTCCATGACTTAAAGTTGCATATGCATCTTTGAGATCTACATCTTGAGCATACTTTTCAATGTAGATTTCATGCAATACTAAGTTATGCTTAAGTATTAGTAGATGCACTTATGATTGGTCTAGACAACATATTTGCAACTTTATTGTGTATGCTCTTTTTATATCTGATGATAAGATGAAACTGTTGTAGAAAACCCATCCACCTATAGTGTCTTGATTGCTGCAACTTAGTTTGGGAGTGTAAATATTGAAGTGGTTGATGATCAGTATGTATAACTGTCTCTTTGCCCATTAGATAATGTCTCCACTTTTTCACACTCTGTACTAATGCATATAATTCTTTATCATATGTGGGATAGTTAACTACTGCAGAATTAAATATCTTAGAATGATAACATATGGGTTTATCGTGTTGCATCAACACTACTGCCATGGCATAGTCACTGGCATCCATTTCAATCTCAAATGGTCTTTGAATATCGGGCAGTGCTAGTACTGGTGTTGTACTAATCTTTTCTTTTAAGGTGTCGAAGGCTTTCTGTTGTTTGCCTCCCCACTGAAACACCTTGTTCAATCTTGTTAAAGCATGTAAGGGAGCTGCAATCAAGGAAAAGTTAGAAATAAACTTTCTCCAATACTATGCTGCTCCTATGAAGCTTCTAACTTCTGTAGCAAATTTGGGTTTAGGTCAGTTTACAATGACTACAACCTTATAGGGATCTATCTTCAATTCAACACCCCCTACAATATGTCCCAAATAATTCAAAGATGTTTTGCCAAATTCACATTTTGATAACTTAACATAAATATCTTCTCTTTTCAAAACATCTAGAGTCTGCTTTACATGCTTCAAATGTTCTTCCCATGTTTTACTAAATATAAGAATTTCATCTAGATATACAGACAAAATCATCAATAAAAGGTCTGAGTACATCATTCATTACTGTCATGAAAGTAGCAGGAGCATTAGTTAAGCCAAAAGGCATAACTAACCACTCATACAATCCCTATAGGAATTTACAAGGTAAGTTCCTCAGACAGAACACCAAAAGGACACCGCTCACAACCAAATCACAGATCAATACACCAGTATTTTTGACGTGGTTAAAACGCTCAAAGAGGGAAACAGTCCACGGCCTGAGCCAACGCGGCCACTTTAGGCAATTTATTAATCAAAGAATGAAAATTTACATAAGCTTCTCTCATGCACGGATTTTCCTACAAATGACCCTCCATGCACTTTAAATAGAATTCATGGACCAATCGGGTGTC
The DNA here is from genome assembly GCA_031772625.1 of Pinus tabuliformis. NCBI lineage: Eukaryota > Viridiplantae > Streptophyta > Pinopsida > Pinales > Pinaceae > Pinus > Pinus tabuliformis. The sequence continues at coordinate 1,418,190,169 of CM062819.1, read as the reverse complement.
AAGCCACGGATCAAGTGTCGGTAATACCGAGGAGAGAATGAACCGTCGGATCACTACATATCGTGACCGTTGGCTTGTAAGTTACAAAATGTACAACGGTAAAGAAACACACTTTACCTAACTCTATACCTAACTCTACACTAGACCAAGTTGTACTTAACTATTTCCTATGTGTCGGAATATCCTAACATCCCCCCTTAAGAGCAACTTGGGATAGGATTGAAGGATTTACAAATATGACACAATAGGAGAAGGAAGGAGGCACTAGAGCCTATCCCCCCTTAGTGACAACTTCCTGAACTCCAACCATAAATTGAAGTTTAGTGAACTTCGCCTCTGTGGGAGCCTTTGTGAAGATGTCTGCAACTTGATCATCTGTTGAACAATATTGCACTTCAAGAACATGGTCGTGAATGAGCTTTCTGATGAAGTGCATGTGCAGTTCAATGTGTTTGCTGCGCTGATGTTGGACTGGATCTTTGCATAGCTGAATGGCACTTTGATTATCACACCAAAGTGTAGTCGGATGCTGCTGCTCAAAGCCAAACTCTGACAGGATCTGACGAAGCCACAAGGCTTCCTTACTAGCTTCTACGGCACCACGATACTATGCTTCTACTGATGAAAGAGAAATGGCACCCTGTTTCTTGCAAGCCCATGTAATAGGTCCTGAACCAAGAGTGAACACATAACCGGCAGTAGACTTCCGATCATCAGGGTCACCAGCCCAATCGGAATCAGTGAAACCAACCAATAGAGGAGATGCTTTGGCACTGTAATGAATCCCAAACTGAACATAACGAAGTATTCTTTTAGCTGCTTTCCAATGAATTTCACGGGGGTTTTGCATGAACCGAGAAACAAGGCCAACAGCAAAGGAAAGGTCAGGACGAGTATGGGTTAGATACAAAAGTTTTCCTACAAGTTGACGGTATAAGGTAGCATCAACTTCAGGAGAAGTACAAGTGACTGAGAGTTTGACTCCAGACTGAAAGGGAGAAGGGGCTGGCTTACAGTTTTCCATGTGAAAATGACATAGAATATCACAAGCATACTTGGACTGGGAAAGGGAAATACCCTCCTTGGATTGCAAGACTTGAAGACCGAGAAAATAGTGTAAGTGTCCTAAGTCTGTCATTTCAAATTTCCTTTTGAGGCTAGACTTCACATGGTTTATAAGGTTGGGATCACTACCAGTAAGGATAAGATCATAAACATAAAGAACAAGGATGATAAGAGAGTTGCCCACTTTCTTGGTGTAGACAGTATTGTCAGAATGACACCTAGAAAAGCCAGATTCTAAAAGAAAGCTTTCCATTTTGGCATGCCAAGCCCGAGGAGCTTGCTTGAGACCATAAAGGGATTTCTTAAGTCGACAAACAAGGTTGGAGTCTGTTTGTATGAAGCCAATGGGTTGTTCCATATAGATTTCTTCATGCAAGTCCCCATGCAAGAAGGCAGATTTAACATCCATCTGATGGACTTCCCATTTGAAAGAGGTAGCAAGGGAAAGAACAAGGCGGATAGAGTTCATTTTGGCAACAGGGGAGAAGGTTTCAGTGTAGTCAATGCCTTCAACCTATGAAAAGCCCTTAGCAACAAGACGAGCTTTATGTTTATCAACTTTCCCATCTGGTCCATACTTGGTTCTGTAAACCCATTTGCATCTAACAAGTTTTCGTCCCTTTGGTAAAGGAACAAGATCCCATGTATCATTTGCCAATAATGAATGATATTCTTCATTCATAGTTGCTTCCCAATCTGGATGGCCTGAAGCTTCTGTAAAGGTGTCAGGATCATAATTTACTGGAGCTTGAGCCAGTAAAGAAGAGGCTCTCTCGAACTGAGAACATGTGTGTCGCTGATCTGTAGGATCACCGGCAAGATCACCTGCTGCATCTCGAGTAGCACGAACCCATTTTGGAAGCTCAGGAGCTGAAGGAGGATCCTGAGATGGTGGGGGAGGATTGTCATCCTCACTTTCATCATCTGAAGAAGAAATGTTTTCAAAGGTAGAAGAGATAGGGAAAGGTGGCACATCCGCCGGACTAGGCTCGCAGGCCGATATATTTTCATCAAATTTTACATCTCTTCTAATGATAACATTTTTGAACTTAAATGGAATAAGTCTATAGCCTTTGACATCTTCAGAATATCCAACAAAAGTACATTTTTCACTCTTAGGTTCTAAAGCTTTATGCTTTTCATCTAGAATATGGGCCCACGCTTCACTTCCAAAAACACGAAAGTGACTTACATTTGGTTTGATTGAGCTCCATGCTTCTTCTGGAGTGATATTCTTTAAAGCCTTAGTAGGAGTGCGATTTATTATGTAATTTGCACAGTTAATTGCTTCTGCCCAAAAACTAAGACCAAGTCCTTTAGATTGTAGCGTACAATTAGCCATTTCCTTTAAGGTGTGATTCTTCCTTTCAGCTACACCATTTTGTTGTGGAGTATATGGAACAGTATGTTGCATTTGAATTCCATTCTCAGTGCAATAGTTGATGAATGTGTTTCTAACATATTCTCCGCCATTATCAGATCTTAACTTAAGAATTTGATGTCCAGATTGTTTTTCAACAAAGGCCTTGAAGGCCAAAAAAGTGTTAAATACTTCACTCTTGAGTTTTAAGAAGTATACCCAAGTGCATCTAGAGAAATCATCAATGAAAGTTAAGAAATACTTGCAACCAGAGAATGACACAACTGGAAGTGGACCACATAAATCACTATGCACAAGTTGTAAAGGGGCTGAGGCGTGCCAAGAGGCACGTTTTTCAAAATTGTCCCGATGATGTTTTCCGAGTACACATCCGGAACAAACACCATCTCTACAAGATACCATAGGAAGACCTGTCACCATATTTTCTTTACATAGATGCTGAAGGGAGCGATAGTTTAAGTGACCAAATCGCTCATGCCAAAGTTTGCTCACTTCATCGTTATGAGAAACAAATATTGAGGGAAGATTTGATGACCCAAAGTTGTGAAACTTATACAACCTTGTAGAATCATCAGCAATGCCAGTAGCCAAAATCTGTTTAGGATCTTTTAAGTCCTTGATTACAACATCATGAGGTGAAAATTCAACGATTTTACCTTCACCTGAATGAGTTATCTGATATACAGATAGAAGGTTGCAGGATAAGGTTGGAACACATAATACATCATTAAACTGACCATTGTCTAGATGAACAGTTCCAGTCCCCTACAACATTAAGAGATCTATCATCACCAACATATATATTTTTGGTGTTACAATCATTTAAAGAAGAAAACATGGCTTTGTTTTTGGCCATGTGATAAGAAGCTCCAGAATCAATGAGCCACTCATGAGAATGAGAAGAAGAAGATACATTTAATGCATAGCCAGACCGAGATGCTTGACAACCACATGCAGAAAGTGCATTCCTGAAGATGAAGTTGAAGTTGAAGATTGCCCCAAATGGATGTTGTGCTTCTTCATTGCTGCTTCCAAGGCTTCCATCCTCTTAAAGCATTTTGATTCTAAGTGCCCATCTCGATTACAAAAATTGCAATGTCTATCAGTCTTCTTCCCTTTGTTTTTATTTGTCTTATCATTTTGTTGAAATGATTTTTCATTTTGGGGCTGAAATTGCTTAGGACCCTTGTTTGGTTTAGGACCATTCTTTTTAGGATATGACTTCTTAGGATTCTTTGAATTTGGTTGCTGCTGGGCGGCTAACGCTTTCTTGGAAGAGTTTCCAAGATTAAAGAAGAACCAAGTGTAAGAGTTTTTCTTGTTCTCTTATTAAAGAATCATAAAAAAG